>PVIC010000612.1:0-114511 GCA_004025085.1 Thryonomys swinderianus | reverse complement strand
CTTCTTGCTTGACCCCTGAACAATATCATGACACCTATTTTCACAGCACTGGCATTGCATTGAGTATTATAACCATCTAAAGATGACTTAGGTATATGAGAGGGTGTGCATATGTTCGGTGTAAATACTGTGTCACTTTACTATAAGAGACTTGAGCATCCCTGGGTTTTGATAACCATGGGAGGTACCAGATCCCATCCGTGTATATGCTAAGGTGTGCCTGTATAGTCTATGCATTTCGTTTGCTTACCAGTGAGTTACATGCTCCTGCTATGAGTACCTACATAGTCACATTTTGGAAGACCAGCCAAATGCTTGAAGTTTTGAGTTTTGGGTCGGCTCATGAATAGTAATGAGCTTAGCACGCTGTACAGTATGCATAGATTTGCATAATTAAATATCCATGCAGTGTACAGAGTAAGAAGTACTTTCATTGTACCCCGAGGAAAGAGTTGCTGGATTTTGGAGGCACCTTTCAGGCACTGTTCTTCGTGACCAGGAACCCAACACACACGAGTGTTAGTTATAAAGAGGCGACCGTATAAAGAGGTGACGGTGGAGGGTGTAAGATGGAAGAAGAGAAAAGGGGTCTTCCTGCTTTTGGGTCTGAACAGGGACTCCTCTGGCCTTCCACTGCAGACGACTCTTTGTATGTCTATAAAACAATCTCCTGAGTCAGTGGCTAGGCCGGTTTCTCTTTTTCCTTAAGACACAGCCCTGGGCTTCCAGGACGGTTCCACGCAGCACCGGGCGGCACCTTGGACACCTCCTCGCACAGACGCCTCGTTTTCAGGTGAGAAGCTGCAGCCGCAGCAGCCACAGAGGCAGCCCCAGGGCTGGGGAGGGACCGTCGGTTCCGGCTCCTGTCTCGTTCTCTCCCACCCTCCGCTGCATAGAGCAGGGCTGATGTCAGCTGCCCTTTTAGCAGCACCCGGGCGGAGAACATGAGCCGGTCGTCCAGGCTCCTTGCCGAGCACATGCCACAGGGAGTGGAGTGAGGAATGTGTGGTTTTAAGAAGTGCTTCAGATGAGCTGTGGCCACAGGCCAGGCTCTGTTGGTCCTCGCGGAGGTCAGTGTCCACTGTGCACTTGGACACGCTGTAGCTGTCATTCAGAGCCCCTGCACTGGTCACTCGCTTCCATCCCTGGGGCTCCAACCCGAGCCTCTCTTTCCAAAGTGGTATGAAGCCACTACCCCAGACGTCCTGCACTCTGATCTCCACCAGGTGTTTTAATGTGGTTACGATGTCAGTCACCCTGTTCCCAGCACCACTGCACTGAGCGTCTCCCATCAGTGGTGGACAGACTTCCGGGTGCTTGAGTTGCTACTCTGAACTGTTCTACAGACTCTTCTCAAAATATTCAGCAAAGATGAAGCCTTGTTCAAGCGTCTGCTACTTAGGCAAGAAGAAGCAGGGTCACCTGCTTGACACTTGCCAGAGAGAGCCTTTGTGAGTTGAAGATGACCGAAAATAAAACATACCCAGGAAAGGGAGAAATCCAGAACCATTCTTGGAGGTTGAACTAACTAAAAATGGAACTGGCAGTTGTACTTTCAGAGGCCCTGGAAGAGCTTGGCAATGCCATGTTCGGCAGGTGACTGCCCTTCTTCTAGGGACTCATTAGTCACTGGCATGTGCACCTGGCAGAAAGTGCCCAAAGAACTCATGCAGATGCCACCACAGACACTTTAGCACTCTGTGACCACTGTGAAGGTGGGTCTTATTTCAGAAAGGAAGACAGAATCTGGTGAGCAATTCTCGGTGCCTTCAAAAAGTGTTAGAAATAAAACAACATGACTCCCTAATAAGAGGAAATTCCATTAATCTAGGGAAAGCAGGACTTTAGGGCTGCCTACAGATACATAGGATGGACATTAACTCAGTACACATCCATCCCTTCTTGTTGTGCCTCTTTTTTTTTCTTTTTCTGGTAGCTGGGATTGAACACGGACCCTTGTGCGTCCACAGTTGACATGGCACCACTTGAGCGAAATACCCAGCCCCCCATTCTTGAAATATATATCACACATATATAATACACACACATACATATGTATGTGATTTTTCAGCTTAGTGTTGGGAAAATAGAAAGTCTATATTACTGATTTTTTTTTTTTTTTTGCTTTTTGAGACAGGGTCTCGCTTTGTAATTCAGGCTGGCCCTGAGCTCACTATGGTGCCCAGGCAAGCCGCTGCGAACTCAGCAATCCTCCTGTCTCTGCCTCCCGAGTGCTGGGATGACAGGCGTGAGCCACCTCGTCCGGCATTGTGGTATGCGGTGTTGATTGTTGGTGAGCGTGTCTCCACGCCCAGCATTATATGTGGTTACCGAGGATCGAACTCAGGACCTTGCGCTTGCGAGGCAGGCGCCGGAACCACTGAGCTAACCCTCCGGCCCCATATATTACTGATTTTAAAAAATGGGGATTAAAGATTCCATTTGGATTACAGGTACCCAGCAATTTTTTGACAGGTTCTGTCAAATGCACAGGACTGCAAGTTCTTCCAATTTATTTTAGTTATGCACAAATATCACACACAACACAGGCACACCCATAATTACATAGAATTGTTTGTGTATGATTTTAGTAACAGTATAAAATAATCATATTTTAATACATATTATGTATAATTTTGTCAGCTATACCTCAAAAAATATGGAAACAATTTGCTTTCCTTAGCTCAACCCATATGATATCTACTAATTGTAATTTATTCCTTCACTGTGGTATAGTATTGGTTTAAATCTACTTTTAGTTATCGGTTCTATTAATGGACATTTAGGTTGTTTCCAGTAATTCTCAACTGCCATCTATTTAGCAATAACTACCTGGATGGCCTTTCTGTGAAACGCTGCCTGAAATTTTCAGTGGAACGTGAAACTTCTAAAGGGGGAACTATCAGATCACAGAGTATGTACATCCTCTGTTTTTCCGAACATTGCCTAATTGCTTCCACAAAGGCCATAACAATTGGTCCTCCTACCGGCAGTGTATGAGAGCCCCTGTCAGCCCATATCTGGATCAGCTCTTGATATTCTTAGATTTGTTAATCTTCATCAGTTTCATAGATGGGAAACAGAATCGTATCCTGATTTAATTTGCTTCGCTCTGGTTAATACCGAGATGGTTTAGTGGTCTTGTATGTTTCCTATTCCATAAATCCCCTATTTATTTCCTTTACCATTGTTTCTCTGGGGTTATTTATATTTTACTCTATGGAAGGGATACTGTATGATGCAAATATTTGCATATCCTTATTTGTCACTTATCATTTAAACTTGATTATAATATCTTTCAGTTTATGGCTTGTCTCTGTGTCCCATGTATCTGATTTAAGAAATATTTTGCATATCTATAAATGTTCTCCTGTATTATATTCTAAACAGTCCTAAAGTTCCGTGTGTGAGGCACAAAGAAGGAATCCAATTTAATTTCTTTTTAGGGCATGGGGTATTGTATCAGTTATCTACTGCTGTCCAGTAATTGGGCCCCAAATGTAGCTGCTCAGATAATTTAAACATCAGCGAGCTTTCGTTCTCCTAATTCTTAGAGGAATCTGGAAGCAGTGGTCCTGGCCTAGAGTTTCATGAGGTCACAGTCATCCTGCTATATTTATTATGTTTCCTCAGAGTTCATAGATTAAGCCCAGATCCCCAGGGGGAAAAGTAGGGCCTCTGAGAGGTTGAGATGAGGACGTGAAAGCGAAGCCCCCTGGGTTTAAAGCCTTTCTAAGAATAGGAACTCCTGTGGCTTACCATGTAAGGGTACAAGCAGTCAGGAAACAAGCCCGTGCCAGATGCTGGATGGTCCAGCGCCTTGATATCTCCGACTCTAACCTCCAGAGCTGTGAGACGTCAGTGTCTGCTGTTTAAGTCACACAGTCCATGGTGTTTTATTTTGGCAGCACAAGTGACCTGAGAAACATCTGAACTCTGTGGAGGGAGGGAGGGTGCGGGGAGAGATGTGCTTCCAAGATGGTGGCCTCCTGTGGCTGTTGGCGAGAAGTCTGTGTTCCTCCTCACAGGACCTCTCCACGAAGCCACCTCACAGGCCTCATGATTTTGGTAGCTGGCTTCTGCCAGCGTGATCAATTTATGCATGATAGAAGGTGAGTGTGGAAGCAGGAAGCTGCAAGCCTTTTATGACATAGCTTCTAAAGTCACTCACTATCATTTCCTCTTTGTTCTAGTCATTGGAAGCGAGTCACTGAGTCTGCCCTGCTCGGTGGGAGGGGAATTCCATTCCACATCTTAAAGGGAAGCATATCAAACAACTGCAGCAGGGAAATCCATCACAGATCTAAAGTCACTTGTTACACCTTGTCTTGCTTTACTTTAAAAGTCTACCCTTTCCCCAGTGATAGAGACTCGCACTTTTCTCTTTCATCAAGTTCCTTTGAGAGCCAACATCTGTCTGGGGCGCTCTGTGCTGATCCATTGATTTATTTATCCAGTCCGCACCAAGGCTGCTCTTTACAGATCTGGATGTGCAATAGGTCCCCGTGTATACACCACTCCCCTTGAATCTAGGCTCCCTGTGACTTACTTCACAGTTAGGATGAGACAGAAGTGAAACTGTCAGTTTCTGACTTAAACCTAAGGCCTATGAGCTTTTAATTATGTTTTCTTGGTGCTTGGAGCCAACACATGGTGGTCTGGTTATGCTCCTGGTGGGACACCCAGGGAGACAGAGCATGGGGGTGGAGAGGCCCTGAGACTTCTAGAGCAAGACAGAAGCCTAGACTCTCTGTGGCCAGCGGCGTCCAGCCCAGAAGTAGCTACCAGCATGACCTCCCAAGACGCTCCATCTGTCCCTTGGAGACTTCCCCACACTGCATGCTCACAACAGTTGTCACTATTTAAGCTTAATGCTTTGGAGAGATTTGTTGTACACTGACTGATCATTCAAACAGTTCTTTCCTTTTCCATATATACTTATTCCATATATATATATATATTTTATATCTATATAAATATGGATTTTTTTTTGAGACAGGGTCTCACTTTGTAGTTCAGGCTGGCCTTGAGCTCATATGTAGCCCAGGCAAGCCTGGAACTCAGCAATTCTCCTGTCTCTGCCTCCCGAGTGCTGGGATTACAGGCGTGAGCCACCAAGCCCAGCACTGTGGTATGTGGTGTTGATTGTTGGTGGGCTGAGTCACCATGCCCAGCATTGTATGTGGTTACTGGGGATCAAACTCAGGACCATTGCGCTTGCGAGGCAGGCGCTGAAACCACTGAGCCAAATCTCCAGCCCATATAAATATGGAATTTTTACATATCTATCCTTGCACCCTGGGAGGCACAGGGAGGAAGATACAAATTCAGGCCCAGCCTGCGTAACCTAGTAGTGACTTAGTTAGACAGTCAGATACTGTCTCAAATTATAAAATAAAATGAAGTTCATTGGAAAGGCCCTTGTTTCAGTCTTAATTATCAGACAAAAATCCATAGCATTAATATAAGTTTGGTTGAAGAATCTTTATCAAATTAAAGTTTTTGTCTACTTTAAGTATATTATATTCTTAATGAATGTGTTGAATTTTATTTCACACCTTTTTCATATTGAGATGTTTTCTTTTTAAAATTTTTGTATTTGAAAATAATAATACATTTTCTATCATTGAACCTATTCATTCTTATAGAATGTCTTCCTGCATTATTCTTATTTTATGTACTGTGAAATTAGGTTTGCTAATATTTAATTTGGAGCTTTTATATTTATAAATGACACCGACATATAATTTTTGGTTGCTATTTAAAAATTCTATCCTTTTCTATGTATATTAACCTAACAAAATTGGGCAGTTCTTTCTTTTCTACTATCTAGAAGTATTTGACTAAGATATGAATTATGTATTCCATAGGATTCTGGATAAAGTTGTTTGAGCTTGTTATGTCTCTTGAAAGGAGTTATTTGGTTAGCCATTAAATTATTTTAAAAAATCATTGACATATTCACATTTATTCTTTTTTTCACTTGGTCATTTTATAAATGTTTTCAAGATTTAAGGCAGGAATTTGATGATCGCATTTTTGGTTCCTTAAACTGCTTTGCTTTTTCTCTTTTTTCTAAGCAATCTTTCCAGGCATTTGTCTATTTTATTTATTTTTAATTGGCCAATATTTTGGTTTCATTGATCATTTTTGTATTCTTAGCTTTCAAGTCTATTATTTTTTATCTGATAGTTATTTCTTCTAGATTTGTCTAGATTATCACTTTCTAGATTAAACTGAATGTTTAATTTGTTAAATTTCAAATTTCTTTTATTATTTTAAAGACTATATTTAAATTCTAAACTTCCCCTCAGGTACAATTTTAGCTGTACCTCCTGAGTTTGGTTTGGGGATATGTGTTTGTGGTGCATGGTGCACGTCTTGGGGATGGAACTCATGCCCTGGGAGGTGCCAGGCAAGAACCCCACCACTGAGCTGGATTTCTAGCTCTCCTCATCTATTTTTATAAGCTTGAATTCATTCTGGCTTCTTTCTAAATATTTTTCATTTTCATCATGGTTTCCATTTTAATCCAAAGATTACTTAGGCTGATATTTTTAATTGTCAGATTTATGGAGTGGTGGAATATATTTCTACTGTTGGTTTCTATTTTCAGTACATTGTGGTAAAGGAACATGATCTCATAATGACAAGCTTTTGGAATTTTTTCTGATTTCCTCTGTGGTCTCATAAATGATCAAGTGTGTATATATTCTGGACGGGCTTATAAAGAACATGTTGTGAGGGCTGGGCTGCAGCTGAGTAGTGAAGCACATGCTTAGCATGTGGAAGGCCTGGGTGAAACCAGCATAAGAAGACACACACACACACACAGACACACACACACACACACAGCTGTCTGTTTGGTGAAGGCCTCTCTAAAATTTATTGATTTTATTGCAAACAATAAACAGTTATTGTTTGGAAAAGAGAGGGAAGTCAGGAATTGAAGGAGTGTGCTAGAGTTCCTAATTTTGAGATTTTATTTAAAAAATTTTTTTAAAATTAATTGCTACCTAATAATTTTACATATTTATGGGTACAATATGATGAAATACTCTTATCTGAATTGCAAAGGCCATGTCATTCTATCAAGTGCAAATTAAAATTGTAAATAGTGTTTTTACTTTCTGCCAGACTGTCACAAAGGAGTTCTGTGTGTGTGTGTGTGTGTGTGTGTGTGTGTGTGTGTGTGTGAAATCTCTGTAAGTAGCATGTTAATGATTTGGGATGCTAAGTAGCTTTGCTAGGTATTTATTTGCCTGCCCAGAAAAAGTACCATGGTGCTTCCTGTTTACTTACACAGCAGTAATATCATCTGCCCCTGTGCCCCTTGCCACACCAGCCAAGGGAATGGAGATGGCACTGACTAGCATCTCTGCAGAGCCTGTGTACAGCAAGGCGCCAAGGACCTGCTGACTCTCACACTTTGGGGAGAAGTTTCTGTTTTTCTACATGTGCTTCTGTGACACCCAAGCCCCTTTGTGTTTCCAGTGGCCTCCCTGTAGCCGGTTTCACTTTCTGTGATTTCGCATAATGCTTGGTTGACCTTGGTCTGAAACGTGAAATGGAAAATTCCAGAAACAAGCAATTCACAAGTGTTAAATGGCTTTTATTATAGCACCTAGTTGTCATTATTCGCCGGGTCCAGCGAACGCCAGAGCCCATCCTACAGCCGGGCAGGATCGCCCGACGCAGAGCTGCGTTCACACTGCAGTGCCCAGGGTCCCGCGCCTGGGCACCCATCTCCCCCGACGACGGCGGCGCAGCACACTGGAGCGTCAGCCGTCGCCACCCGCGCCTTGTGGCCGGCCGGGGGACTGGCCGCCGCCACCCCGGGTGGCTTCACCTGAGAGGACCGGACCGCATTTTCCTAGTCAAGGAAAATGTCCACGTCCACAATTCCAGGTAGCGTCTGCTGAATGGCTTACTGTGTCATTGTAAAGTAAAAACACCCTGAGTTTCACCTCGCTCCGTTGGGGACCAGCTCTGGTTGTCATATTTTTATGTATGCAATATTGTTTGGGGCTTTTAAACCTAACATTATACGGTAAGCGTTTCCCCATGCTATTTGCATGACATTAAAAAACTTTGAGGGCTGGGGATTTAGCTCAAGTAGTACGGCGCCAACCTTGGACGCACAAGGACCTGAGTTCGATCCCTGGTACCACACACAAAAAAATAAATAATAAAAAGTCTCAGAGTCCATGTGGCTGATTTATTTGCTCAAGAGGTCTTCGCTGTCCTCAGTGAGATACCAAGTGGTCTTTCCAGCTCCGAGTGCAGCAGTGAGCCAACCGGCAGGCCCCCCTCCAGGGGCTTACCCCTCAGCCAGGGAAACAGCGGCCGAGGAGCTACGTCCAGGGACTGTGGCGCATGCCACGAAGGGGACCACTGGAGACCACGGCACGGGTTTGGGCGGGACTGCAGGCTACCTTCAGAGGGCGGGGTGGAAGCCACATGCTGACAGTGAGCCGGCCGGGGGCGCCGAGGGCAGAGGGCAGAGCTCCCAGGGGAAAAGGAAGTGCCAATGTCCGAGGCAGGTAAGCCGGGCACCCCAAGGACACGAGAGGGCTGGAGCAGGACGGGGACCGGCGATCCCAGAGCATCCTGGGCCCCACCACAAACTTTAGCTGCCATAGGAAGTGCAGCTGGGAAGCTGCTGAGGACTTGAACAAGCGCCGTGACTAATGCTTTTACGGCTCTCTGGTTACTGGGGGCGGGGGGTCCGGAGGCGCCTGCGAGAGCCTGGGGCAGGGCCGATGGGGGCCAGTCCTGTCCCGTGTGCCTGTTCCCCCACGTCAGTGGCCCCCATGCGGATGCCAGTCCGCGTGACCCCACGCTCGCAGGCATTAGGCGTGCTTCCCTCCCCAAGGGACAGAGTGCCCGCTTGTGTGTCCAGGGCTGGGGAGACCGGGGTGGGGGCGGGGTGGGTATGTGTGTGCAGAGAACAGCGGCTTCAGTGTCTGTGACGTTCAAGTGCAGATGGGTGTGACTGGAGTCAGGTGATGCCGATCAGATGCTTGCCTTTGTGACAGCAGGGAATGATTTCACTTTTAAAAAGTCAGTTTCTTTACTTGCAATCATGGAGTAATTGTGCCTGCCTAAAAGAGCCAGGTGGGGCATAGGCAAAGGGTGTAGCTTAGCGTCCCACACGTGGCAAGCACTCGGTAAGTGTCTATTATGAACAGCAAACAGCAGAGTCCAAAGTGTACTGTTCGGCAGCACTGCCCGAGGGTCTCTAGCAGTCACCATGATTCCACTTTTCACCTTGGCAAACACATACTTCTGCAAGGGGCAACACATACTTCTGCAAGGGGCAAAAAGTATGCTGTTCCATTAATTCTTTTGTGTATATTCCTAGCAGGGCGATAGCTGGGCCACGTGGGACCTCTAATCCTAGTGTTTTCTAAAATGTATGATGGATGTTGTGAAATAAAAAGTATTCAAAGGGAAATGTGGTGGAGGAGTTAGTAATGAGGGGTAAAGGAAAAATGTGATGGTAATTTTAAAAAAGGAAAACAAAGCTTATGTGTTTAGGGGTGGGGGGTTGTGGGGTAGGAAGGGGAATTGGAAAAAATGAGAATTAAACTGTCATATACTGTACAAATTCCCAATATTGAGTGTCTTCATGATGAGTACATACAATGTAACTATCAAGATAAAAATTAATAAAAAAGTATGCCATTCCACAGATACTAAGCTTTATAAGGACACTGGGTATTTGTGGATGCTAAGATAAAAATAACCAAAGCCAGTTCTACTTTATGTCAAAAAGAACAAAAACAAATCTAAACAGCCAAAGTTTCTCTTTTATATTTCATTAAAATATGAATGTATGTCCTAAAATTGTGGAAGCCAATAAACCAAATAAGCCAATAAACCAACCTAAAATTCTGGAAGCCAATTAACCAAATTACAGTTCCTATGCCAGGTGGGGAGGTTAAGGCTGATTTTATTTTTTCGAAAACTGTGTATTATGTACAAATGACTTTTACAGTGAAAAATTAAAACTTATTAAACTAAATATAAGAAAATTTCATTTTAGCATCACCCTAGATATAGAAATAAAAATTAACCCTTCTATTTTTCTTTCCAAAAGGTGTAGAACATCCTCAAAGTTGGAGTCACTTGACTGTTATTCCAGATACACTCACTTGAATCTAAAAATCTTCACCCAGGTGCAAATAAAATAGAGATGGGCAGCTAAATCGTGGATTTAAAAGTTGGCTAGCTTCCTGTCACTATAATAAAACAGCTGAGGTACTTAGCTTGTGAAGGGAAACGGTGATTTGGGTTCTCGATTTTGAAGGTCGCAGTCCAAGTCTGGGAGACTTGTTGCCTTGGGTCCTGAGGGTCATGTGGGTGACAGTGGCAGGGAGCACATAAAAACCTGCTCACCTCGTGGCCTGGAGGCAGAGGCAAGGAAGTGTGTACCCCAGTGCCCCTAGCCCCGTAAATTCCCACCACCTCACAGTGATGCCAGTCCGAGGACACATGGGGCCCTAGGAACACTCAACATCGAAACCATCAAGGGGAAAGAAAATCTTAGGCTCATTTCACAGCTACCTTAAAATGTCAGAATGTCAGGTGTTAGTGGTGGGATTCAGGACCCTGAATTTAAGAAGTTTCACATGAAGAATGTGAAGAAAAACACGTGGACAGCCAGGCATGGTGGTGCAGGCCTGAATACCAGCAACTCAAGAGGCAGAGGCAAGAGAAGTGCAAGTTCGAGGTCACTATGGGTAAGTTGGTGAGATTCGGTCTCAAAATTTAAAAAATAATCGCCACCTTCTTTGCGGTGGGGTGACTGCAGGGCCTCTCCACGGGGCCGTGTCCTGAGCTCTTCCAGGCCACCGCACCCTGCAGACCTGGTAGTGACGGCTCTAAAACAGCTCTCTTACCTCCCCACAGGCTTCCCCTCTGCCTCCCAAGGCCTCCCGCTCCCAAGCCAGTCCGAGCAGCCCCTCCTGGGACACTGAGCTGTGTCATAACCAGCCTGGGGCTGGGTCCTGTCCTGCTCAGCCTGGCATGGCCAGTGCCAAGATCATGCCTGCACATGGCACTTGGCACAGTTCTGAGGACCTGATAAATATTAACTGGACTGCATTAGTCTCTTTTCTCTTCCTAATAATAACACCACAGAGTGGGAAATGGAAGGAAGAGAGGTGTATTTTGGTTTACAGTTCTGGCCAAGATTGGCAAAGGACCATGTGTGGTGATGGCCTTCCTGCCCACCGAGGCCAGAGGGAGGGCATCACATGCAGAGACGGGGCACACAGGTGCATATCTCCTCGCTCTCCTTTTGATAGGGTCCCCCAGGATTGGATCGGGGCTCTGCCCGATGACCCTGCCTGATCCTAATCACCTCCCAAAGACCTCATCCCTTAACATCGAAGTCACTCTACTACCATGAACGGGGGCTCAATTTCAATGCATGTACTTCTGGGGTGCACACCCTTCACTGGAGCACTGGCTCATCCGATCCCCTTAACAACATTCAGTTGTTAGGAGAATGCGAGCATTCAGCAAGCCTACACCGAGGGTCTAGTAGGTGTCAGGGATGGGTTTAGGTGCTCTGCCTTCGGGTGTGAGCGGGACACACACTCCCGGTCTCACGGAGCCGGTCGCCTGCTTAGGCAAACGGGGAATAAACAGGCCTTCACATGGCCAAGCAGGGGTAAGAACTATAAAGAAAATAAAGCTGGATGAAGGCAGGAAACATGCTGGGGATGACATTTCAGATGAAATGGTCAGGCAAGGAAGTAGGCTGAGTCAAGTGACAGTGAGTCACGCGCGTGCGTGCGTGTGTGTGTGTGTGTGTGTGTGTGTGTAGGGAGGGTGTCCGGCAGGGGAAAGAGCTGGGGCAGCAGCACGCCCAGGCTGCACAGCTACAGCTCACACGTGCTGGAAGGCCAGGAGTAGGGGAGGGATGGGAGGCACTGGGACGGCCCCCGCAAGGCCAGGGCAGGGAGACCCCGTGCAGGTCACCTGAGGACACTGGAGCTGATGGCCTTCATGGGCGTCACGGGCAGCCGGTGGGCACGGCTGACCCAGCTTCTGAAGGGTCCCTCTGGCTCCTGGGCAGAGAATAAGGACTCGGAGAGGCAGCGCTGACACAGGTCTCCCAGGGAGGACAGGAGTCCGGACGCTGCCCGCGGTTGACTGAGGCGCCCCACAGGGGCGGGGCGCCGGGCAGGCCGCGAGCAGGACAAGCAGCACATGCGCTCCGGCCACAGAGGGTGTGAGAAGCAGCCCGCCTGCCTGGGGCCGGGCCTTGGGTGAGGCCCGCTGTCCTGGAGGAAGGACGCGGTAGGGTTCGGTAGGAAATGAGGCATTCGCCTTCAGATCTGTACGTTTCAGTTGCTGCCAGGATTTGGTTTTGTCTCCTAAAAATGGGGACGATAATGATTATCGTACATATTCGTAGTGAGAATCAAATGGGCTCATTCTTTCCATGCTATGTAGACGGAAGGTCTATTTTTAGCCACGCTGAAGCTAGAACAGAGTTTCCTTTAAAAGAACACAAGCAAAACTCTCTTACTAACTCGGTATTGCTGCAGGTATAGCTGTCTCTCACTTCAGGAAGTGACGCTAGTGACAGGCCAGCCTACATATTTACTTAGTGTTTATAAATGCATTTATATGGGTTATAGGCGCAGGATAGCATTTACACAGAGCACTTAAATAGGTTATATGGAACAAATGAATAATTTACAATGCAGGTTATATGCACTTATGTAGAACACTTCTCCAGTCGTACTGAGAATCCTCTCAGTCTGTATTATCACGCTTATTTTGCAGATCAAACTGCGACCCAAAGAGGTGCAGGAATTATGTCCCAGGTCCCAGGGCTAGACATGGCAAAGCAGGAGTCAGCCCGCAGCTGTGGCACGGGCACCCCCCTCCGTGCCCAGCGTCTGGTGAGGTATGTCCGCGGGGCCTCTCGGGCACGTGACCCAGGGCCCGCCCCTGACAGCCGGCCCACACCCCTGCCGGGGCGGTCCTGCCTCTGCGCAGTGGTAGCCAGTCCGCCCCGAGGCCATGTCCGCGAGCCTCAGCCTCCTCGGGGTACCCAGCACCCATCCTTTCTTCCTCTGTCCGGAGGCTGGCTTGGTCCCTGCACTGCCACACGCAAGCCTTGGCCTCCGCTCACGCTACGCGCCCCACCCCTGCCAGATGTAACAAGTTGATTGAACCACTCGCCTGGGGCACAGCAGACCACGTGCTACACTGAACTGTGCGCTCAAGGTGACTGGGTCAGGACATGACCCCTGACCTTTTAGAGACACCGAGGGAGAGGACAAGCCTCTGTGTCTTTCAACCTTGTCCTCCTAGGACCGAGTGTGCCAACCCAACGTTCAATAAGCAACCATTTGCTAATTTAACAAGAGTTTATTGAGCGCCGACTGCGTATCAGGCAGGCAATCGGACAGCGGGAGGCCAGAGAGGCAGGGTCCTTCCGCCTCCCCTCCCCGCAGGTGGGGCCACCGGAGGAGCAGCAAAGGCCGCAGGAGGGCGCAAGCAGGGACGAGAGGAGGGCGTGGCAAGCGGCCAGACCTGCACGGCTGCCTGAAAGCCAAGGGGAGACCCGGGCCCAACTCCTGGGGCTAGCGCCACGGGGTCTCGTGGACGGGGCCTGTGGAGGGAGAAAGCCGATCCCGGCCCGGCCAGACTGCCAGGAGGCGGCCGGCGATCGGCGCCTCTCGCTTAGGGTACAAAACTCTGGGGTTCAGCGCCCAGGCTCTGGATTCCAATCCTAGGCCTGTTGTTTACTTCTTGTGTCACCTTCACAAGTGCTTTATCCTTTCCGGGGCTCATTTTCACCCTCCGTAAAATGGGTTTCAATACCTAAGGGTTAACTGGAGACGTAAGGGGGAAAATGCCTGGAAAGCTCGCCAGCGTGGTGCGCGGCTCGGAGGACGCCTCCCGGAGCGGAGGCTGTGATTACCCGTAGCTCACACCTCGCCGGGCCGAGGGCGCCGCTGCTCTCCTCCGAGGGACCGGCTCGCAGCCTATTAGGGCGCGCCCGGCTTTGATAGATTTATTTGCTCGCTTGGGGCGGGGTTTGGTGCGGAGCGGGGAGCGGAGGAGGCGGTGAGGGCGGAGAGAGGAAGACGCGGAGAGGCCCGAGGCGAGCGGGGCGGGGCCGGGAGGAGTCGGGCCGGGCTCCAGGTCCCCGCGCTGCGCGCACCCCGAGCCGCGGGCGGGGGCGGCGGGCACGGCCAATGGTGCTCGGCGCCGCGGCGCGGGCGGTGCAGGAACCCCAGCCGCTGACAGCCAAACTCCCCAACTCCGCCCTCGTCCCCGTGGGATCCCGGAGCCCGAGCCGGCCTGGGGCCGAGGACGCCCGATCCCCGAGCGAACATGGCAGAGTGAAGAGGCTGGCGCCGGGTCGCGGTCGCCGCTGCGCGCGCTCCTGGCCACATCCTTAGCCGGCCTCCTGGTGGCTGCTGGTTTATTTCATTCGGAACCGAGGGCGACGAAGAGCGAGTCCGGTTCCCGCAGGGTGTAGAGCCGCGCGTGCGACTCGCCGGCCCCCGGCAGGACGCTGGAGCGCTGCGCTGTGCGGCTGCGGCGATGCGCGCGCGGGGATGAGCGGGCCATGGAGCGGCCTCGGCGGGGCGCGCGGAGCCGGCCGGCGCTGCGGCGGGGGCGCTGCCTGAGCCCGGGATCCACGGGGCTTCGGGGCCTCTGGCGCCCCAGGGGAGTCCCTGCCGCTGCCTCCGCGAAGGGCAGGAGCCCCGCGAGGCGGACACGGCCGCAGTCGCCGCACTGAGGCGCCCCAAGCCCGCTCCGCCTGCAGCTCGGTGCGCTCTCGGCCCGCGGGCGCCTCGCCGGGTGCTCGGCGCGGTCGGCTGCGGAAGCCGGGCGCGGGGCCGATTGGAGAGGGGGAGACGCGGGCGGGCGCCGGGCCCGGCGGACCCGAGCAGCCATGCTCCCCGGGGTGGGCGTGTTCGGCACCAGCCTCACGGCCCGTGTCATCATCCCTCTGCTGAAAGACGAGGGCTTCGCGGTGAAGGCGCTGTGGGGCCGCACGCAGGAAGAAGCGGAGGAGCTGGCCAAGGAGATGAGCGTCCCCTTCTACACCAGCCGCATCGACGAGGTGCTGCTGCACCAGGACGTGGACTTGGTGTGCATCAACCTGCCGCCGCCCCTCACTAGGCAGATCGCTGTCAAGACCCTGGGTGAGTGACCTCGACCCTCCCGCTCCAGCCTTCCCCCCGCGCTCCGCCTTTCTCGGGGGCTCACACCGCAGAAGCTGAGGCCGCTTTGCCTTTCCCTGGCCACGTGAGGGCCCTTGTCCCGCTCGCGGCGCCCCCGCCCTCTCTCCCCTGGCTCCACCTGGGCGCGCGGACCCACGTGTGTGCGGGGCCCGGAGGAGGCGCGGGTCCCGGGGCGCAGACCGGAACTGTGGACGGGCCGCCGCTGAGGGCAAACGGTCTCCAGCTGTGTGCCTAGCGCCTCGCGCGTCTGTGCGGGCACCTGCGAGAGGCGAGGGCGAGGCCCGGCCGCCTGAATGAGGGGCCCACACGTGGCTTGGGTTTTCCTGGAGCGGTGAAGTACTGTACCTGGTTGTCGGCAGCTGGGGCGCCCTGCAGGGCTGTTTGTTTCCACCCTGAGAGTTTCGGTGAAATTATTTCGTCTGCGCTGGAGGCGAGCATGGTGGGAGCTGCTGGAGGGGTGGGGGCAGTTAGAACACTTTCCGAGGTGTCAGTGGAGATGGGTTTGGTAAACGAGGACTTTACCCCTGGAGCGCAGCCTCCCCGGAGTTGTCCTCTGCCCCAATTTGTAATAGTAGGTAGTACATTTTTAGAGGATGGGCATCGTAGATCCTGAGGTGCTTTGTGTTGGAAAAGACCACACTCTGTCAGTTTGTTTTGGAAGCCTGGGGTGGCACCTCCTTCATTCCCTGCGGGCACAGTCCTCAGAGGGGGTGGGGACCAGACTGCGGGTGAGCTCGCTGTCCCCCCATCCTGCTGCACCCTCGCCCAGGCTGTCTGGAGACTATTTGGGCTCAGGTAGCAACATCCCCCAGCAGGGCTGGCGGAAGAGACGAGCGTGTTTTGTCGGTCAGTGAGCTCACACCCGCCCAACACCACAGCGGGAAGGGCACGCCTTAGTATTGCAGGGGACTGTAATTGCCTTTGAAAGTTGGGGTTTTTACTGGTGAGAAAAAGGAAGCAGCTTCTACCAAGAGGGAATGGCGCGTCTGGTAGGATCCCTAAAGGCGACGCTGATGGTTGTCAGTTCTAATGTTAATGAAGCTACTGCCCTTCTACGCAGGTTTCTTCGGCCTGAATTGAATGTCATTACATTCTGGAGAATATTTCTTTGCAGTTTGATGGGACATTTATGTTGGGAAGCTCACTCCCTTGTTCACACAGAATCGGTGCATATCAAATAGATTATGACCGAGCTGTATATTAGGGCATGGAGCATAACACTGGTTCCCTTGGGGGCAGACCCAAATGCCACCTGGAACAGGGGAGTGACATTCTGGGGACCATGGACACTCTTGTGTCCTCACCACCTCTAGTACTTTGGCCATGGAAGTCTTTGGACCTGACTTTAAAAAATGTGATCTAGATTATGGTATTTCGTCCGGTCTTACTCTCAGATATTCCTGTGCAGCACAGGGGTTGTCGCTTGTCCAGCGTGCACAGGGCCCTGGGTTTTGTCTCAGCACCATTGACAACGCGAGTTGTTTGTTCTGAATCAAGTGTAAGAGGCACAGTAGACTCAGTAAGTATGACCAAGGGACATGGAGATGTAGCTTCGTAGTAGAGTACTTGCCTAGCACATGCAAGGAGCTGGGTTCATTTGATTCCTAGCACAGGAGAGAGAGAGAGAGAGAGAGAGAGAGAGAGAAAATAATATATGACCCAGGAATAGGGTTTTGTTCATATTTTCATGCTAGGTTTTGGGCTTTTCTTATAATTCAAAGTAGAAAGTAGTTTACAGTTACAGAAAATGTGGACGCTCTAGACTTTCTTCAGATGTGGCTGGGGTTTTAGCTGTGGGTGCATCTTCAGCTTCCCCAAGGATCCTTGGATCTGGCTATCTTGGGTTGGGTCTGTAATTACGCAGTAGGGTGGTCATTTTGGCTGGCTTTGCAGTCATGATTAGAGGCTCAACACAGGAAGTGAAAGACCCTAACAGTTGCCAGGGTCACCTGGCCACTGGGGTTTGGAGATCTTAGTGTTTGGCTGGAATTGAAATCAGCTAACCTTTGACTAGTCCTTGTGAATTATCCTCCTTTAAGCAAAAGCTGGGGCTTTGAGTTGCTGGCTCAAGGAAGGTGATGCATCCTTGGTCTTCTGTCCATTCCTATAATGGGTCCTGGGCCAGTCAAGGAAAGGGCTCATAAATGGGTTCATAGAAGAATGAGATTTGAGTCAGTTGAATTGTACACATCTTCCTGAAGTTTCTAGAAATTTCTTGAAATTTCTACCTCATTGCCTGGCATTTCTCTGTTGTAGAGATATTTCCACCATGTGCAATGTGTACTCTGTCCAAAACTACCTCCCAGTACACAGTGGTAGGTGCTGCGTCTAAATCATTTCATGACTAAGATAACCCGTTGAGGCAGTTTTTAGCCCTGTTTTACAAGCAAGGCAATTGAGGTTTGGAGACCTGTGTTGCTCTGCCTCACCCCCTGCTCAAGTGGCTCCTTCATTATAGTTCTACCAGTGTCCAGCAACCCCAGTGACACTGTTGGAGATGGGCTGGGTCCCTCTGTACCCCACCCATGGTATCGGTTCCTTCTCAGGGTCAGTGCTGTCGCCCAAGTCCCTGTGTATCTCCTTCCCTCTGTGACACTGCTTCCACGCAGGAGTCTAGATCCTCGCCTGGGTTCTGAATTCAGCTCCAGGCACACCCCCTCCCCCCGTGGGTAATTGTATTAGAGAACCGAGTACCTGGCTCTGTTGCTATTTCCCCTCTCATGAACCCCCCTGTCACTTCCAGGAAAAGCCTAATTCGTGGCACAGAGGCAAGAGCTGGCTCACCAGGCTTCGGCTGAGACGCTACTGGCATTTCCTGGAAGGGACTCTGTTGGCATCAATACCCAGGCCTCTGTCAGGAACACCTTTGTCCCTTGTGGTTGTCGCTGATGACTGTTTGACCTTCAGGACAGCTGTTAGTGCTTCCAGAACTCTTCCATTCCACCGCCTCAGCCCTGGCTTCTGGGTTTTCTGCACCAAGAGCCTGCATCATGCCAGCACTTATTTAAATGCATTTGTTTAAAGTTTAAATTTTATTTAGTTATTTTGAATAGGTTATATAGTCCCATGGTACAATTTTAAAATGCTGTAAAAAAAATGCAGAGAGGAATAAATGTACCCTAGACCCTGTCACCCAGCAGAGATAATCAACATTATCTTTGTTTTCTGTTCAATTTCTTTTCCAGGTATAGTAGGGGTAAATACAGGCCTGAGAATGTTTAAATCCTTTTAGGATGGTTAGGAAGAGCCCATTCCTACTGTTGTATGATTTCCTTTTGTCATGCAACAACGTTATCTTGAAAATTTAAGCATATTAAAAATATATCTTTAAAATCACTTGATATTTTGTAAAAATTAGATGCGGTGTGTATGTGTGTGTGTCTGTAAACATACCTTGGCCCTCCATATCGTTGGGTTTCACAGCTGTAGATTCAATCAATCTCGAGGAAAGATAATGCCATATTAAATGCTCCTGCCCTGACATTGCATTTTGTCACTTTGCCTCTTCCCCCAAGCCCTTGGCTGCCAGGTGCCTGAGGGTAGAAAGGAGCGTCTTACTCCCCACTGTATCCAGAGCAGCTCTGGAATGACCCCGCCTCCCCTTCTCTCCTGTGTCTTTGGCAGCCTAACCCGCTGCCCTCGGATAGGCGGGTCCTACCCACTTTCCTGACGCCAGGCCTCTGCTGCCCTCGCCCTGGCCTAGAAAGTTCTTTCTCCCTCAGCTTGTCTGAATGACAAGCACCTTCTCCCTTTTGAGTTGCAGCTTAAATATAACTGGGGAGAGAAACCTTCCTGAACCCTCTCCTTGCAATCAAAAGTTTCTCCTCCGTTTCCCAATCGTGACTGTCATCCTTCCCGTCTTCTGTGTGACTCTTGTCCGCCCGTGACGATCTCTCCTGCTTGCCTCATTGCCTTCTTAGCAGCCATTTGTCTCCCCCGCTGCAAGGCAAGGCCCCTGTTTGTGCTGCTCACAGACACCGACAGGGGAGTTTGCCAAACGAGGGGAGCCTTCTCTTCCCTGGGCGTGCCAGCCATCTGGGCCCTTGTCGACATACTGCCTGTATCTGTTGAATGGTGGACAAAGGCACACTGCATTTCCATGGCGTGAGTGAGTGTCTGGAAAACAGCACGAGTCCATGCACAGGTGCTTCTGGGCTGAGTGCGCCCTCCCACTTCAACCCGCAGCCGCGTCGCCAGGAGATCTCTTCCAAACGCGGGCTTCTGGGCGGGACACTTGGGTGGACTATTTCTAGCCAGCGGTCGGCCGCGGCCAGTGCTGGTACAGCCAGACACCACAGACGAGCAGAGGGCATCTCCGGCCGTGACTGATCACCTGCCAGGAGGACTGTGGCAAAGGACCTGCCGTCCTGGGCGGAATGTGCGGCTGTTTTCGTGACCCCTGCCTGTCCTGGTCTTGGAGGTGCCCGTTCTCATTCTCCTGGTGAAGGGTCCCTGTGGGAGGGAAGATCCTCCCGGGCCCATGCTGCCGGCTTTGTGAGGCTTAGATCTTCTTGTTACGCACTGATCCGCTGATGAGTCCCGACTTGTTTGGCGTCCTTCGCTGAGGCCCTGCCGGGAGCCGCTGCCCTTTCCTGTCCTACTTCCCGGCGCGGCAGTTGCCTGACAACCAGGGGTGCGGGACGGAGGTGAGAGAGCGGAGGCCCTCGATGCCCCTCCAGCTGGGACGTCGCTGCAGATGACGACCTGATAGTGACCTTTGGGAGACCCTCGCAAACCCCACATTGCCAGCTCTTCCTGAGGTTTCTCTCGATCTCTTCCTATCTTACTTCTCTGTGCAGACATGGTGACTGTAATTTTCTCTCCGGGTTCCTGCTCCCACACACCCGCAGGAAATGATTTTGTCCTCGCAATTGGTGTAGTGGAGAAAGCCCAGGGCACTCTGTAAAGGCAAGACATTACTCTATTTATTATTTGGAGGACTCAAGCCTCATCAGTCACATTTCATCCACCCCAGATTAGGTGCCAGCAAGTGAGTATTTTGGGGGGGTTCTGTTGGCTTTGCAGACAATTCTGCAGAAGTTTAAATGGGAGCCAGAAGAAGCTAAACCATGAAGTAGCATACGTCAGTATCTCAAAACTGAACAAGAATGACAACAACACGAAGTGGAAGGATTTTATATCTTTTGATTCAGGACAGTCATGGCCCCCACTATCTTATGATAAAGGGCTTCGCCAGAGCAACTGATGATGGGAAAGGTGGGCGGGCTACTAACTGCCCAGCTTGGGCAGAGCCTCCCTTACTTCGCGTGCCTCGGTGTTCTCACCGTAAATCGGAGCTCACGACACCATCACTTGCTGTGACCATTACAGCGAGAGCAGTTTGTAAAGGCCTGGGGCATGGCCGCCCCCATGCAGCACTCAGTAAGCATTTGACTCTATTTCTTTCCCAGTGCGATGAGTTCTCTCACTTTTTCTATCTGGTGCTTTGAAGACTTTCCCCCATTATCTTCTGAAGAGATGATTCCTTCTGCTAGACGCAGGCAATACTGTTCTGTAATTTTTAAAAGGGAGTAGTCCTAAGCCAAGCTTCCGATCTTGTATCTCCTGCAAATCCAGTATGGTTGGCCCCTGTGTCTGCGGGTTCCACATGCTCGGATTTGCCCTACCACACACTGAGCGTGTCTGAAAGAGGAAAGCACATTTGTATTGAACATGTGCAGACACTTCCGTGTCATTATAGCCTAAATAATACAGACCTGTTTACATTGTATTAATATAATCTACAGGTGATTTAATCTTGTTTACAGTAGGGTATGCCTGTGTTGTCTCCAAATATTACACTGTTTTCAACAAGGGACTTGAGCATCGGGGTTTCGGTGACCTTGAGGGTCTCGGAACCGATCGCTGGTGGGTCCCCAGGACCCCCAGGGACGTGATCAGTTCTCAGCTCTGTGCTCAGCAGGAGGCACCACGGTCCGGGCAGGTGCGCACTGTGCTCCGTGAGCACCCATCCTGGTTTCGCATAAGGAGGAGTTTCACAGCAGGCGTTCAGGTTCTCGGGCCACGGGCTCCTAGCGCGTCACTCCGCTCCTGTCTGTGTCACCTCACTGTGCATCTTCATGGGCCTCGGTGGTGGACAGAAAGCTGTGCACACGCAGCTCCCAGACACACGGAGTACAAGTGTAGCCATCTGGAAGGGGCAGGCTCCAGCTCCTGTGGTCCCTGCTGTGTCAGGTGCCCTCCCCTGGCCTCCTCCTCCTCCCACGGTGGAGGGGATAAGCCTAAAATGCTTCCAGGACCACTCAGTGGGAGAGCAGCGGGGTGCGAGATTGAGTGTTGTCGTTTCCAGCTGAGGGGCTCCCCTGTGCAGGAGGTAAGAATGCAGACTCGGCTGACGTTGTTATAGACGGAGACGTTTCTTGATTGTATCAGCTATCCACCTTATGAAATACACGTTTGGTATTTCACAGCTTTTATAGTGACCACAGTGAAACAGTAGAAAGAAATAATTATGTGATCCAGTGACACAGCCTTATTATTCTTAAGTATAAGATGTACAATATTGCCGGGCGTGGTGGCTCACGCCTGTAATCCCAGCACTCGGGAGGCAGAGACAGGAGGATTGCTGAGTTCAAGGCTTGCCTGGGTTACATAGTGAGCTCAGAGCTAGCCTGAACTACAAGTGAGACCCTGTCTCAATTAAAAAAAAAAAAAAAGATGTACAATTTTAAAATGAGGAATCTCCCTGGATAAAGAAGATGTGTGTTTTTTTTTAAATAAAATGGGGTATTACTCTGCTATAAAGAATGATAAGTTTGAGTCATTTATACTCAAATGGACACACCTGAGGACACACTAATAAGTGAAATAAATAGATCACAGATATGTAAATACTGTACCTTTTTTCTGGTATGAGAACCTGTAGATGTAAATGAGTTCTAGAATGTGCGATAGATTTTGTGAAATAGGAAATATTCAAAGGGAAAGTGGTAGGGGAAAGTAATGAGGGGAAAGAATAAATATGATTTAAAGAGAAAAAGCACATGTATAAAGGGTGTGGGGGGTTGTAGGGTGGGTAGTGTTATGGGTAAAAATGAAAATTAACTTGTGTCATATACTAGTACAAATTTCCCAGTGTTGAGTGTGATTGTGGGCTGTACATAAAATGTACCAATAAAGAATTCAATTTAAAAAAATGAGTCTCCTTCACTTGTGAGAATGTGTTCTGAGACTCCCACAGGATACTTGAAACTATGCTGGTTTCAAACCCTAAGCATATATTGTTTGCTCTTATATATATATGATATAGTTCAATTTATAAACTAGGTACAGTAAGAGATTGATAATAACCTGTTAATCACAATTGTAAATGTAATAGAGCCATTGTAACAGTATAGTAGGTCATGAAGGTATTCTCTCTTTTTCTCAAACTGTTTAACCTGGACTCATCCTTCTTGTAAAGATGTGGGATGGTACAACCCATATGTCATGAGATGTAGGGAGGTAAATGGTACAGGCCCAGTGTAGGCAGCTCCTGTAAATGACAGGCACATAGATAAATGTACCCAGGACATGGCGTTGCATGGTCACTCTTTGGTCCTTAAGCCTTTACAGAGAGCCCTGTGTGGTGTACATGAGCAGCCCCGGGATGAAGCTCAAATTGTTTTGCTTGTGGGTGAGTGTAGGTCCTCGAAGGACTTAGGGCAAACACAGAGGTCTCTGAGGAAGCAGGGTTTTGCCCTCTGACTGCTTTTTGGTTTTTTTGGAGACAGGGTCTCGCTTTGTAGTTCAGGCTGGCCCTGAGCTCACTATGTAGCCCAGGCAAGCCTCAAACTCAGCAATCCTCCTGCCTCTGCTTCCCGAGTGCTAGGATTACAGGTGTGAGCCACCACACCTGGCACTGTGGTATGTGGTGTTGATTGCTGGTAGGTGTGAGTCACCACGCCCAGCATCGTATGTGGTTACCAGGGATCGAACTCAGGACCTTGCGCTTGCTAGGCAGGCGCTGGAACCACTGAGCTAAATCTCTGGCCCTGGCTCATTCTGACTGCTTTTGTGTGGTAACTGCACACTGGGCTCCAGCCTGCCACGCCTCCTTATAGATTTCAGCCTTGCCCACCTCTACAGCTGCAGGAACCAATTCCTTAAAATAAATCTTTAGTCAGTCCCCAACCTAAGATGTTCAGCTTAACACTTTCTCAACTTAACTGTGGTGTGAAAGAGATAGGTGTTCACTGGAGGCTGTATTTGGAATTTTGAACTTGGATCTTTACCCAGCATAGTGATATTTGGTCCACTCCTCGCTCCACATTGGGGAGAGCTCCTGGTTAGCTCTGTAATGGTGAGGGGACACATCCAACCCCTACAGTGTGCTGTGTCTCTCGGCTGTGGGAGTTGGTAGATGAGGTGGAGTTCGTGCATTTTCTGCTGCTGATTTCTTCAGTGCAGGATAGGTCTGTAGAGATGAAACCCTGTCCTAACTGCAGGGCGTTTGTATGTCTGTTTCCCCAGAGAAAGCGGAAGAGTGCAGGCTGGATCGAGGCCTCCTGGCTGGGAGGGCAGAGTGACAAACCACCTGAAAGTCCTGTTCCACAAGTGTGGATCTGGAAAGACTCGTCCACGGCAAAGCTGCACCAGCGAGTCTAGCTGTGGGTGTGGGTCCCCAGGAAAGCTGTGAGCCTCTGAGCTCGTGTCCCCAAGGCAGGAGGAGGATGTCACATGCTCAGCCCCAGACAACCAGGAGAACACCCCCTGTCCAGCTGTGGATCTGTCTGAGGGGACCTGGGCCTCGAGATTTGAGCAAGTCTAGGATGCCAAGGAGTTAGATTTCCTTGAGAGTGCTTGGTACTCTGCTGGACAGTATTAGAAAATGCAGAAAAAATAACTTTACGTGAATGTGAGGCAATTTTTTAAAAATTTCAAATTTCTAATCATAATAGCCTTTAGGGATATTCCACCACTCTTTTAGTTAGCAAAATGTCCATGAACTGAAACTGTTAAGTTTGGAAGCCCCAAATTAAGTTGGTTTATAGCTTTTGCAGGGCTCTTTGAGGAAGAGAAAAGCACTGATCTGCTTTTTCTCTCTATAGTTAACTTTTCCACAAAATTTCATATAAATGGAATTATGTAACACTTTCACATGGCGTGATGTTTTTGATCATCTGCGTTGCATGTATCAAAGTTCAGGTCTTTTTAATGCCAAATAAACTTCCATTTTCATATGAACAGAACACATTTTGGATTTCATTCACCATCTGGCAGGTATTTTTATTATCTCATTTTTTAGCTATTCTGAATAATGTTGCTATGAACATTTGCATACAAGTCTTTAGATCCACATTTGTGTTCCTTTTGGTTAGAGATCAGGACTGAAAGTGTTGTGTTTCATTGGAGATATATATGCGTATATAAATATATATGTATATATCTGTATATATTTAACTTTTTAAGAAACTGCCAGACTGTTTTCCAGAGCAGCTGCACCCTTTTCTTCTCACCAGCAATGTGGGACAGTTCTCGTTTCTGTACTTCATCACCGATACTTAGTGTTGTCAGTCTTTTGATAAATGCCGTTGTAGCCAGTGTTTTGTAGTATCTCATTATGAATCTGACTGGCGTTTTCCTAATGCCTGATAGTGTTGGGCATCTTTTCATGGGTTGATTATCAGGTCATCCATCTTTGGTCAGATGTCTTTTCAAATCCCTTGTCCATTTTGAAATAGAGTTGCTGTCTTCTTGGTACTGAAAGCGTTGAATTTGTAATTTTAAAAGTTGTGTCAAGCTAGCAGATTTAAATTGGGGACAGGATAGAGTTTTTCCTCTTTATGTTTTATTTTTGAAACTAATACAGTGAAATTAGTTATCCAACCCGAGTAAAATGGGCTTTTCTGAACCTCACCGAAATGGGTCATTATGTAGATGACAGAGACAGCCACATAAAGTGCTGATGCCTGGGGGGTGTGATGTTGGCCGTTGCTCTGCTAACGACCTGAAACCTCGCCAGAGTCATTTCCAATTTGCAGTTTATCTCTGGTCCCCTGGGGTCTGCTAGTCCCCTATTTTGCTCAGTGTCTGGTGAATATTTCTCTTTTTTTGCATTTATTTTTGAGTGTTGTAGCACTGGGTGGGCTGCGGTTAGAAACACCCTATAGAATGTCTGAGAGAAGATGCACATGGCAGACAGGACGAGGCAATGCGTAGTACGATGATGGGCACAGAATGGGTGCGTGGTGCGCCGCAGTGCCAGGGAAGGCCGGCCGAAGGCATCCGAGAAAACCCCCCCGGATCCTTGTGAAATTACCTAGCAGCTTCCCAGTGCCAGTCTTAAATGACGGCAAAACAAAGTCGGGGGACATGGAAGGATTGTTTCCTAACCCTGGCCCCCATAAACGTAGCCTGTGTGTGAACAGGAGACGTGAAGCTGGGTGGGTCCTGCAGAGGGCTTCCTCTGGAGAGCTGACGAGTTACTGCTTCCAGTTCGCCGCCGCCCCTGAGCTGGAGGGAGGGGCCGAGGGAGAGGTTAGAGGTAAAATGGGCGGGGCTGGTGAGCAGAGGCCCTTCCTCTCCGGCAGCCGCGGCCCCAGGAGGCCACAGTGATACTGAAGGCTGCTGCCGGCTGAGGACAGCGCGTTCCTAAGAGCTGGAAGGCCCCGGAAGACCTTCGGGGGGAGCTGGGGTTGCCACAGGAGCAAGAGCAAGGGTCGATTGAAACAATGAGAACGGACAACGTAGACGTTCTGTGGCATAGAGTCATCCTCAGGGCGCCACCCAGCCCTGCAGAGGTCCTGAGCCGCCTTGAAGTTGACTGAGGACAGTTACAGTGTTTAAGAATGTCCCGCGTTCTCAATAATTCATGACATAGTATTTCAAGATCCCCAGAGGAGGAGAGTCTGAGATTCCCAGCACTTAGAATGGATACCATCTGAGGCAAGGGAAATGCTGATTATCTTGATTTCATCGTTATACTTTATAACACTGGTATCTATAAATAAATATAAATATTATATGTCAGTTACGAAGAGAATGTCCGAAATCCAAGAGGATTTCTCTTCAGTAATAGACAGTAGAAAGCCACGTGGATTGTTCTTCCCCCTCAGATACCAAATAGTGACAGCAAGAACCGGTCAGAGAAGGGAAGCCGCTGCCAGGAGCCTTGGAAAGAACATCAAACAGTGCCTTATAGGGGTTGAAAAGAGCTGCGCGAATCGATTCAACCTGAACTTCTGTAAAGACAGAGCTCCACGGGCAGTGGAGTTGGTCTGAGGTGTGGCAGAATGGCGGCGCTTATGGCTGCTGATGGTGGCTTGTGTCCTTGCTATGCACTGGAGCCCTGCTCTCGTTCGGATGTGGTTCCACTCCAGAACTCACGCTGAAATTAATCCCCGATGTGAGATACTACGAGTTGGGACCAGGTGGACCTTTAAGAGATGATGAGGACTCTGCCCTTATAAGTGGATTAATCCACTTGTGTGGTTAATAGATTCATGCATGAATGGGTTATCTCAAGAGCGGGTCTGCTGTAGAAGCCCATTTGGGAGCTCTCCTGTACAGTCCCTGGCTGGGGCCGTTTTTTCCTTTGTGTCAGACACACAGCCCCTTGACTTTAGACCAGGACTGTGAGCCAAAAGATGTCTCTTTTCTTCATTACTTACCCAGTCTGTAATACGAGTACATGAGCTACAGGAGGCTGACTAAGATGAGCTCCCTGTGTATAAGGATCCAAGCTAAACAGTGGCCATGATTATACTAGATGAGCAAAGGCTCCATGAGGGATGGAGGACACTCACGTGTGAAAGTGGCTGTGCCCATCAGCATTCAGAGGTGAGAGCTCATGGGGATGATGGCTGTGAGGCCATGTCAGAGCACCGCTGGCATAGATAGTGGTTGTAGGAAGAGGCCCAAGAAGTGGGATGAATAGCTAACTTGTGCTTCAGAAGCCAGAAATCAGCCAACAGAGTCTTGGAAGGTTACTGCCCTGGGTGGGCTTTAAAAAGTTCCCCAGGTGTGACAGGTTGTGGATCTCCAGCACTATTTCCAGAAGAAAAACTCCTGTTGAACTTGGGGTCATTCTGTTGAAAGTAGGGATACATCTCAATTGTTTGCATCAGTGGAAAGGTCAACCAGCTTTCAGAGACTGGCCTCCTGGACGTAGGAAGTCCCGAGGGAAGGAGGCGGTGGGGGTGTGGCGTCACACAGGCTGGCCGGATCCTGGCCTTGCCGTGCAGTGTGTAGCTGGAGAGATAATCATTTTTCTGAGCCTCAGTTTCTTTACCTGCAAACAGGTGTATCTGAAGTTCCCAGCTTCAAAGTTTGTGAAACTAAATAGTGCTTTGTTTAAAATGAGTGCGCAATAAACACGAGAATCCTACTTAATCAGGGCATACTACTGTCCGTTAATTCTTTCTTGAAGAAGTACTTTTTGAGCAGTGGCTGTGTATTGGACGCTCTCGAGATCTGTGTTATGTAGTGTCGCAGCCATTAGCCACATGTGGCTCTATTTCCATAAATTAAAATGAAATGAGTTGATTAATTCATTACCACTGTTGTCCTAGCCGCATGTGAAGTGCTGGAATGCCACATGTAGCTGGCTTGTGTCTTAACACGTTGGAATATGCAACTCTGAACATTGTCATCATTTGCAGAAAGTTGTTGGACAGCTCTAAAGGCCAACAGTGTCTCTGAGCAAAACAGTCATTTGTGCTTGATCTATACTTGGATTCTTGAGAGATAACTCTTGGGAGTGTTTAATTTTTTTCCAAGGAGTGAGACGACAGAGTGTCTACACCCTGGAGTACTGGTGTTTCAGGACTAATTAGTAGAGGTCTTATTAGGTGTGGGCACAGCCTTCTTGATTCATTAGCAAGGGCTCTGTTATTAATAAGGAGTTGTGCTGTAGAAAGTTTCCTAAATTATCCATGCGGTTTGAGAATGGAGAACTGGATAAATGATGCTCCCCCCGCACCTGCCTTTGGTTTAATCACTGGACTTTAGGTACTTGATGGTACAGATCAGAGTAGACTGGTACCCTGGCAGGAGCTCAGCGTTTACCCCTCTGTGGTCGTCTGAGGGGTTGGCCTTTATGGTGATTGTAGAGACAGAAAAACAAAGGACTTAGCAGAATACCCAGGAGTTCAGTGGAGGATTTGAGTAGACGCCAGGTCTCTCAATCCTGTAACAACCTTCCAGAACACTTAGTAGCCAATTCCTGAAGACCCAGTGGAGGGGAAGGGTTCTGAGTTCACAGTAAAGTGGCTGTCGTGGTTTGGGCCAGCAATGCACTCAAAAGACACATGAGTTCAGAGGTGGGGTTTTTGGGAGGTGATTGGATCATAGAGGAACTAACCTCATCAGTGGGTTAACGCATTGATGCACTCATGGCTGAATGGGCTGTTAGATGGCTTCCTTTTGGAAAAAGCAGGTCACATACTATTTCCTTGGAGAGAATATCCTTCCCACAGCCTCTTGCTCTCACTTGGGCTCTTCCACTGTTCTCTGCTTCCTGGCTACCATCTCTTAAGTACTTTTCCTCCTTCACACCCTCCTGCCATGATGTTTCTGCCTGACAGCCAGCTTGCCATGGACAGACACCCCTGGAACTGTGAGCCGAATTCAGAGCCTTTGCTCTTTTAAGTTGTGTATGTGAGGTATTTTGTCCCAGCAGTGGGAAAGCTAGCAACACAGTGGCTTCCTACCTTGAGCCACATATCATGTGACTTCTATTCCTCTTCTGTCTGATTGCCCTATCCTTCTCTTCATTTGAGGGGAAAGGCTCAAAAATACTGGAGCAGAAAGCCTCAGTGTGTAGGTAGTTACTATTTTTCTAATCATTGCTTTTTTTCCCTCCCTTTGAGTCCCTTGCAGAAGCAAGGTGCATTTGTGTGAGCATTCCCTGGGGAGGTGGGCTGCTTCCCTAGCTCGGGGGAGCTGGGAGGAGGAGCGAGGGTGTGAGCGCATGTGTGCCCTGCGTGCTTCTGCCAGGGTGACGAGTGCAGTCAAGGGCAAAGTCATGACTTGAGATGACTTGTTACTTAAATGTGTCCCCAAGTGAATATGAATAATCGAAGTGAGTGGTGGAAAATGAGGTTAGATTTGCTCCCCTCCTCTGTCTCCTTGCCTTTTCCAGCGGAGCTGGGACACGGGAGGAGGAGAACTCAGGCCTAAAACTAGGGAGGGGAATGCCTCAAGGTTCTGTTTGCGTGAGCCTTTGCCTCTCCAGTGCCGCCCACGTGGGACTTTTGTTTACACCTCTCAGATGCTGCTGTGTGAAGTCCCGGGAGACAGGACTGGAGCCCCGGGGGTTGGAGGCCGTCTTATATAATGTGCACAGCCGTTCGGGGCCGGGGCACACAGGCAGCCCGCGCTCTCTGTGCCCCAGGAAGCCCGTGAGCACCACAGCGCTACAGTTGTCTGTGGAGTGAGGCCTAGCGGCTCACAGCTCTCTCCTCCCACAGCTTGTGCGTGTGGGGATCCCAGGAGCGAGGTCCCTCCCTCAATGACCCTGGCTCTTTTCTTTCCAGCCCCTGGTCCCAGGCACGATCGTGCCGACGGATGTCCTGTCATTCAGGGACCGGGGGAGCCCGGGGGACTGCACTGGGCACATCCTTTGACAGGGTTTCCTAGTGGGGCTGCCTAGCAGGTGTCACGCTACGTCAGCGTTTCTATTCCTGTTTACTCACTGCTTTCAGGCGGGAGGCGTCGTTCTGGGTCATGGGATGGGGAGGAGGTCAAAGAATATGAACGGTAGTATGTGAGTTTGTAACGGGACCAGAACCTGCCTATCGCTTTTGAAGAAAAGAACAATTAACATGGTACAGAGAACGCAGAGCATCAGGTGTGGGGTCTGGCGTGGTACCTGTGTTCTTGGATTAATATCTCACAGTCGCTATCCCAGGTCAGTGTTCAGCATCCTGCAAGTGAGAAGTTTAACTGGAGGGAGGCGAAAGATCACATCGTGGATTCTAAGGTATGTGTTCGCTGTGCATTTTAGCATCTAAAATACAGACATGACTCTTCTTTCTTGAAAATAAGTAAACTAATTGTAGATCTTTGCAACTATGTCCTGGAGTCTGTGAAATCTGACATTTCCCAGAGTCACTCAGCCAAGAAGAAGTTGGGAATTTGACTCAGGTTTGTTTGAGCTGAGGAAGTGCATTCTCTGGCTCAACATGCTGCAAAATCAGTGATCTGGGGCCGGAGATTTAGCTCGGTGGTTCTGGCGCCTGCCTTAAAAGCACAAGGTTCTTGAAGTGCAAGGTTCGATCCCCGGTAACCACATACAATGCTGAGTGTGATGACTCACACCCACCACCAATCAATACCACATCCCACAGTGCCGGGTGTGGTGGCTCACGCCTGTAATCCCAGCACTTGGGAGGCAGAGGCAGGAGGAGTGCTGAGTTCGAGGCTTGCCTGGGCACCATAGTGAGCTCAGGGCCAGCCTGAACTACAAAGCGAGACCCTATCTCAAAAAAAAAAAAATCAGTGGTCTGTACTGACAAAGCCCATACGATTTTCACAGGCAGAGTACAGACAGGAGGATAGAGCATTGAGCTGGAGCGCACGCCGTCTAATTTGAATGCATGCCCGAGGAGACAGGAGTAGGGGGATTGCTTGCATCAAACAGGGCGGTGAAAAATTGGAAAGAGGACTCATGGTCTTTTCTTCTCTGTTGAATATAAGTCATTCATCTTTAAAAAGCCGAAGTAAATGTCCACCTACTGTGTGGGTTAGACCAAAAGGAGGAGAGTGGCACACCCCTCCCTTTGGACTCGTGTGTTCTGGTGTGAGTGTTGTAGTGTGACAGCAGGTTCATCGGGGACGGGACAAGTGGCTGCCCGACTGTCCTGGAGACCCACGACAGCACACACCGCAGAGCCACTTCCTCCCTGGCGTGGCTGAGTCATGAGGCCTCCTCAAGCACAGGCCTGCGTGTGTTTATTATTATCACGGTGCCCTATGGGCAGCATTTGACAAGAAGCAAGGTCTGATGCACTCCACGGCTGACCTGGATTCCGAGAGCGGTGGTAAGGACGCCACAGGAGGGGGAGCGGCACATCCTACTGCTGGGCTTGATCTGCGTGGCTCTCGTGGCCGAAATTAACGTGGTCCCATGAGGAGCTTGATTTAATCATTTTTCGGAGAAGCTAAGGAAAAGTGGAGAAGGAGAAGGGATCCCGGCTGGGGTTCGGTATTGCGGATGAGAAGCTGCATAGAGCAGAATAGTGGAAAGATCAGTCCTGGCAACCAGAACTAAGGAGATTCAGAGTGGTGTGCTTAGCAGGAGCTGATCACTGACAGCGGTCCGCACCACAGCTGGCCTGGGGGGGGGCTCCTGCCCCTTGGGATCCCCAATCACTTGGGGCCTGTGTTTCTCTGGCAGGGAGAAAAGCCAGGAGGTTGACTTCCAGGAAGGCCTCCCAAGGAAACAAAAGAATCACAATGAAAAATTCGTAATTAGCAAAACACTAGAAGCAAACACGGTAGCAGTTCTCCAGGAGCAGATGAGGTAGATAGAGGAAAAGCAGGTGATTAATTACTAAATTGCTGCTGGGAGGATGGGAGGATTGTAGCAAAATGGAAAGTGCTCTCATGGTATAATTATAAGAAAGGAAAAAGGTTACAGAAGTATTTGTATATTAATGATGACAGATTTGTTTAACACATTTTTTTTACCTCCCTATATCTTTGCCTAGGAAGATAAAGCCTATATCCTAAGAATGATTATTATAAAACTGTGAAATTATGGATTTTTTTTCCTTCTCTGCATTTTCAATTTTTAAAAATGTAATCATAATGGAAAAAATTTACCATTCAAAAGAAAGTGACAGGGCCAGGCGTGGTGGCTCACGCCTGTAATCGTAGCACTTGGGAGGCAGACAGGAGGATTGCTGAGTTCGAGGCTTGCTTGGGCTACAGAGTGAGCTCATGGCCAGTCTGAACTACAAAGCGAGACCCTGTCTCAAAAAAAAAAAAAAAAAAAGTGACAGGGGCTGAGGATGTGGCTCAGTGGTGGGGCCCTTGGCTAGCATGCTCGAGGCCCCTGTGTTTGTTCCCTAGCACCACGGAACAGAACAAAACAAAACCAAAACAGAAAACCTACAACAATAAAAGAAAGAGATGGTAACATGGAAAAAATGGTTGGATTGGGTGACTCTCCAGTTCTTCCACCCTGTGGTCCTTAAGCAAGTGAAGATATGTTTGATGAAAGAAAAATGGGTCCACGTTGGCCATGAAAGGAGAAGGAGAAAGGAGAGTCTTCTGAAAAGAAGGAGTGAATAAAGGTCTAGGATAGTGGTGGCGAACCTATGGCATGTGTGTTGCGGCCGGCTGTTTGTTATCACTGAGAGCTTCAAAAGGTTCGCCATCACTGGTCTAGGGATTTTGCTGTTGTTTAGGCAGATAATTCAATGTGACTGGATTTGGGGAGAAGCCATGGACTTTTGGGTGTAGGTTAATTTATTAATTATGCTCACCTCATGAGGCCTAAACTCAGACTCTGATGCAGGTGGCTGGGAAGGGCCGACTTTTTGCCTCTAAACTTACCCGTCGGTGGGAAGGGGAGCTCTGGTTGGCTTAGCTTTCTGGAGAAATACAGAAAATGGTGCAATTGCAGCATTTCCAGTTCCCATTTCCTCTGTTCTTTGCAGGAAGGTTTCTTTTTAGTTTACTCCAAACTGGTATAAAGTGTTAGCAGCTCTGGAGCCTGGTTCTGAGGAAAGTCATCCCGTCTGTTGGAGCCTCTTACGGGCCCTGGGGGGGGGCAGCCCGGAGGATGCTGGTCTGGGAGCGTGGGCTGATGGTTCTTGTTCCAGCCCCACAACCAATTACCCATGTGACCTTGGGCCGGTGACTTCACCTTGCTAGACTTTTCTTTCTTGTAAAATGCAGGAGCTGGAGTCAGGCTTTAATAGATTCTTCTAGCTCCCACCATGAATGTCTGTTCTAATAACTCACTTTAAAAGCTTGCCACGGACAGGCCAAATTATTGGGTTTGGTGGGAACTGTAAAGTGCTGTTTTACTGCCATAGCTGTCATGTAGTTGATTAGTGGGGCTGCTGCTTTATTTTTTCTGATGCGTTACATAAAACCTACACAGTTCTGCCTTACATTGGGAAGCAATCTCCTCTTTATCTGAGGGAGGACGTATATTCCAGGGGCAAAGTCATGTGGCTGGGGAGGCATAGTGAGTAACTGCTTGCCAGTAGATGTGTGGGTATGTGGATTTATGCCTGTATATTTGTGAATGTGTGTATGTGTGCATGCCTGTGTGTGTGTGTGTGTGTGTGTGTGCACGTGCACGTGGTGTGGGTGCCTGGTGACAAGTAATATGCCCTCAGTGTCTTTTTAAAAATTTTTAATTTCTTTTAATGACACTGCTAAGCACACATCTGTATGGGTAGGGACTCCTACCAGCTATCAAGCTGGCAGTTCAGTGGGGTTTAGTATAATTTCTGGCACGGATTTATGAGTACAGCGGGCATTTGTAGTTGGCTTCTTCTGCAGGTGCCTCACGAAGCAGGCTGCACGCCGGTGCAGTAAAGATGTGGTTTCACCAGAGCAGAAACACTGCACTGTCCCGAGCAGATCAGGGTTATCTGTTCCAATCAACTCCGGGTCAGAGACTGGGTCTCGGACAGTTGCTAGGAGGCCGTAGGGAGAAAGGTATTCGAGAACGCCGCCCTGTCTGTCATGCTTGAGTAGTGGCGAGGACAGCCGCTCTCCCCATGGGCCCTTGCTGCAGGCTGGCTCCCTGGGCGGGGACCACTTTCCTGAGAGGAATAGCAGGTGACCTTGACGCTGTGCTCGGCAAAGCCTGTCATTAACGATGACAGTCCTGACAGATGAATTAGCCTCACCAGTCCCTTGCAAAGGTGAGACTTAGGGAGGGTCTTGGGACGAAACAAGATCCGTTTTTCTTTCATTTTTCCTTTCGTGCATCTCCTAACTCAGATGAAAACCCCATGCCATATGGCCACCCAAAAAAGACACAATAGCATCATCTTGTACCTTCCAGAGCAGTTACATAAGTGGAGAATCACGCAGTCGCAGAGTGAAGGCACGGGCCGCTGTGGTCTGGGCTGGCACAGATTTCTCCCCCACTGATTTTAGACGTGCTTTCAGTGTTTGACGGTTATCATAAATGAGAAGGTTTCCTAAGATCCAACCTAAATGGAGTAGTTTTTTTTGTTTGTTTATAGACTACCCTGTTGGTCCTAATGTGATGACTTTGTCCTGTGTCTCCTGCATATTGGATTACCCAGGGTTTTTTTTTTTTTTTGAAAATTTGCTGACAGTGCCCTTAGTTCTCTTGCCTTGAAACCTTTCTAGGGAGAAAGGAAACTTCGGTAGGTAGGAAGCATTTCCTTTCTCACACTTACTCCCTGTGTGACCTTGAGTCCCTTAACTTTGTGGCCTTGATTGCTTTATGAATAGAGGGTTCCTTAACCTAGGTCTCAAGTGTTGCTGCCCCTTAGGACTACCAGGCCGGTTCCACACGTGCTGATGTCCAGGCAGAATCCCAGCCCGTCCCATCCGAGTCTCTGGGGCTAGGAAGTAGGTATGGGCAGTATTAGAAGCTCCTCAAAGCGAAACAAACAGAAAGCCCCACCTGTTTCCAACAGTACTTCTCAAACTTTATCATATCAACCTGCTGGGCATCTCGCTAGAATGTGTTCTGTAGGTTGTAGTCGGGCCTAAGGGTCTCCATTTCTAACAAGTTTAAAGAGGTGCTCCTGTGGCTGGTTCATGGACTGGGCTTGGAGGAACAACGCTTAGAGTCTAGGCTGTAAAGGATCCACTAATCATAGTACCGGCCCCAAAAATTCTGTTTGTAAAAATGGGGTATAAATAGTATACTATAAGAATGAGCACAGAAGGAAGGAGTATTTTTACAGAGGAAGTCAGGGGGGCTGCATGGAAAAGGTGGCATTGGGGAGAAGATTCTCACACACACACACACACACACACACACACACACACACACACACACAGGGCGGAGAGCACCAGCACAGTGAGCTGCAGACCCCGGGAAGAGCTGATGTTGGCGACAGGCAGTCTGGTGCCAGAGTTCTTCAGGGACATCAGTGTTTAAAACTTGACTGTAAACTTGCAACTGATTGGTAGTCCCCCCACCCACGTGACGCGGGGTAATCTGCTTTACTGGGAGGCTGCTGTTTCCAGTGCTAATCTCATCTAAAAAATGCTTTTAATGAAACATTTAGAAAAACATTAGAGCAAACATGCCGCGGCCGCGTGGGCTGTGCCATGGCAGAAACAGAGAGGCCCTCGGCTGCTCTGAGCCTCTGAACCGCAGGACTCCATCTGGAGAGGGCAGACCTTGTGGTCCAGGGGTGCAAGAATAATTTGTGGGCGCTTCTTTATCTCTGCTCTTGGGGTTCTGGAGAGTCTGCACAGTCGCAAGCTCAGGAGACTCGGGTGTCGCAGGGCCCAGACAGGCGTGGGCCTGCCCACCTCCTGGCTGTCCCCAGGGCACTGCAGCAGATGGGCACCAGGAGCTGGCCCAGGCCTGGCCCTGTGCCTAGAGGAAGTGGCTTCCCAGGCCAGAGTGCACAGTCACCTCTGCAGGGGATCCTGTGCACCAGGCTGGGGCAAGGGCGCTGTGCCTCATTCTCCCATGATCTGAGTCATCTGGAAACAGGGAAATGAGTGGGGCACAGTCACCCAGGCTGGTGCGCAGAGCTGGCCTCGTTCTGACCCTGCCCCACAGGAAGAAACACACTTTGCACTGTGATCCAATAGATACCACACTACAAAAATAGGTACCTTATACATAAACATGCATGTGTGCACAAATAAAACTGAGCATAGGATCTACCAGCCAGTGGTTACTCTTGTTTCATTAGCACAGGATGCTCTACAGTATTTTCTCTTTTTCCATGTCACTAAGAAGAGGGAGGGCTGAGAGTGTGGCTAAGCAGCAGAGGCCTGGCACATGTGAGGTCCTGGGTTCAATTGTCAGTACCAGAAAAAAAAAGAAAAAAAGAAAAAGAAGAAGAAAACTTGCCTGTGGCCTGTTGAGGTCATTCCACAAAGCACAATGTGGATACCTGCAGGTAAACAAGTCCTGGTGGAGTGGAAGGAACCCTCAGGCTCCTGTGATTTGGGGCTTCCCCTCCCTGCCCCGCCCCGCAGTGGACATTTTTGTGACAGTGGAAATGTTCTGTTCTCCTCTGTTTAGTGTGGGACCTGCTGGCCCCGTGTGGCTTCTGGGCTTGGGAAAGGTGGCTGGATTTAAATTTTTATTTTATTTAAATTACGTGGTAGCTTCTGTGTTGGATAACACAGATTGGGGTCCTGCCCTGACGCTGCCCCTAAATAGTAACCGCCCCTGCCCACAGTGCAACATCCATCTGTAAGCAGAGCCGTCCACGGAGGCTCCCGGCTCTGCCTTTCTTCGTGTTGGGGTTTGGGAAAGCCAGGCTGAATGCTTCTGTAGGGATGGAGTTAATTAAGTGGCTGGGTGGTGTTATAGATAACGTGCTTTGCATTTTTAAATGCTCCTTAAGAGTCCTTTTCCTTCTTCCCTTTCCGTTGCTTAATTGCTCACCTGTGTGGCTGGAGTTTGAAAAGATAGATGCTCTCTGCCTAATGAAATCTTAGCAGCTCGTCTTCCGCGGCTTGCTGGGCCTGGTGCGGCCTGTGCCACCTGAGCGGGAGATGTTTGGCTTTCGTTAGTCGCTTTCTGCCGGGTGGGGGTGTGGGGTGTGTGTGGGGGGTGGCACGGCCCAGGTGGAGTTGCCTGTAGGAATGGTGTGGAAGAGTAAAGCCCGCATGCTGGGTTGTTTTTGTTGTATGCTCTTTATAAAGGCAGTGTGAGGTTTGCTGCGCAGAATTTGTTGAAATTCCAGAAACTAGAAGTGGAACAGGCTCGGGACCCTGCTGGGAAAATTAAGGGGTGCTGGAAAAGATAAGGGAGAGGCGATCTCTTCTGCACTTTGAATTGGTACGTCTTTCTCCCTGAAGCCGGAGGGAAGGAGCTGCTGGTGAAGGGGGAGCCTGAACCTCCAGGAGAAACAGTAACTCAGGGCTGAAGGACTCAGCTGATAGGAAACAGCTGCTGGAGCGGACAGGGCCGGGGGGGGGGGGCAGCGCCGGGCCGCCTGCTCCGAGGAGGTGGGCGCTGCCTGGAGACCCAAGCCGAGACAAGCGAGGGCCGGCTGTGTCGCTCATTGGTGGGCGGAGGTGTGATGACACTGAAGAGGCTGTAGTGCCCCCCAGCCGGGCGTCCTCCGTCTCCTCTGGCCCTCTTGTCCAGCCGGAGAACAGCCCATTTCCGAGGGCCCACCACGTACCCCTGTGCCGAGGGTAGGGCGCAGTTCGGCAGCAGAGCCCTTGCCTAGCAGGCCCGAGGCCGGGGATTCTCTCTCCAGGACAACCCGCCAGGTGCTGAAGAAGACTCAAACCACGGTGAAATTCATGGACTCCCTACTTCCACGGAGTCCAGTGGGGAGATAAGAAGTAGACTGTATCCATGCCTGACCCACTCCTGGGGATGAAGGTACGTCTCGGTCTATTTTGTGCTGCGGTCACAGTACCGAAGATGGAAAGATGTAGAAAGGAGAGATCGATTTCCTGGGAAGTCCAGGAGCGAGGTGCCAACATCTGCTTGTGGCGAGGGCCTTCTTGCTGCATGGCCGCGTGGAGAAGCCAGAGAGCACGTGGAGGTGAACGCTGGAAGAGAGCTAGGCCCCTGTCGCAAGCCTTTCCTCTCACCGTGTTACCCTGCTCATGAGGCGGCACAGACCCCCGCCTTAGACCCTGCCCCCGGCACGACCGCATGGGGCCGCCTCCATTCCCAGCACATCAGCGTTAGAGGTGGAACAAAATGCTCAACCCATAGCAAGACAGGACAGAATCTTTGGGTCCTTTCTGCATTTCCCTGTGTCCTTCAGCCCACTTTGCCTCTAACAAAGGACCCTGCAGTCAGATCCACTGGGGTCCCCATCATGGCTGTCCTTGGTGTTCCCGTCTCACAACTCCATGGCTTCTTACAGGAAAGTACACTAAAAGAACACTCCTTCCTTCATCTCTAACCTCTTCTGCCTGAGGGAGGTGGAGTCTTTTTCGGGCCGCTTTAGTGATGACAGTGCCCACAGCACCACCCTTATGAGGCACTTTGACTTCGTCTCATTTTTACCCTTGTAACAAATGCTGTAACACGGGCATTAGAACTGTTTTGTAGAAGGAAAGTGGAGCTCAGAGAATGTGAGTGGGTTGGGGAGGAAAGGATCTGGGGGTGAAGTCAAGGGCAACCTAACCGCCCACCACCCTTCCAGGGGGCCTGGCAAATTCAGTGGAGAGAGTTACTAATTGGATCGTTATTTCAAAGGACTTTGAAAACAGTTTGTGAGATGATGCGTGGTACACAGAGGGTCTACAGAATATGGATACGGAAGAGAGGGCTGAGAAGCCAGGACACGGGAAATCACCTTTGGGTTTTAACTGGCCTGGGTTCCGGCAGCCTGTTGGATGAGCCGAACAGTCTAGGCTGTAGGACGAGGGAGGCCGATGGGAAGAAGGAAAGGAACCGTGTGAGCCAGCAACCCCGGGCGGAGCCCCTGGAATCCTGTCAGAGACTTCTGTTGCCTGGATAGAGAGCGCTTCTTGGGTTCAGCTGACGGCTGTCACTGCAGTAGCCCAGAGGATGATTAAGAGCGCTCGGAACCAAGCCAGTGACGCCCGCATGCTCATTTTTCTTGCAAGAGCAGACTGTCAGCCACTGGAAGGAGCATCCGTCACGGAGTCCCATCTGGAGCTACAGCGAGGATCACTTCCCGACGACCCTGATTCACATCCCGTGGTAGGAATTTGTGACAGGGAAACACCCAGTCTCCGTCACTACTCCATAGGGCTGACAGCACAAGAGCTACCAAAGGTGCCACGCTCCAGGCCGTGCTCTGGCGCATGACTTACTCTTGGGTCTGATGAACCCTTCATGAGGGCCCTGGACTAGGATGGAAACTCATGAGCCCTAAACCAGAAAAATAGATAGCAGGCTGGTGTTTCATCATTCCCAGACATGTATGAGACACTTGCTATCTATAGTACACAGGTTAGGAATTGCAGAACTTTCTAGACACCGTTCTTCCATTTTAGATTTTGGAAAATTCCAGAAAGTTCGGGTCACTGCTCAGATCCTTGGTAGCTGCCCATTCACTCCTGACAGAGTTTGAGTCAGGATCCAGAGGCATGGTATCTGGGAAGGCTGTATCCTTTATGGTTCTATCCACAATGTGTGCTGGTCACTTGGGGCTTTGCTCGATATAGCTGTGGGCCAGAGGCAGTGCTGATGTGTTTTGATGGACAAAAGGAAATGGAATAAGCCTGCGTCAGTCTTCATGGCTGATATGTATATATTTTTATATGTGCTTGTGTGTTGGAGGGGATGGTGCTGGGGAGTGAACCCAGGGCCTTTGTACTGAGCTGTCTCCCTAGCCCTTTAATATTCAAACACTTAAGACACTATTTGTTTTTTATTAAATTTTATCTTTATTGGTGCATTGTATATACACATCATGATCACAATATTAGGAATTTGTGCCAGTATATGACACAATTTAATTCTCATTTTTTTCCCTTAACCACCCCACAATCCCGCCCCCTAAATATATAAGTTTTGTTTCCCTTTTTTATTCCCATCACATTTCTTCTTTACCCCTCATTACTCCTCCAAGACACTTCCCTTTGAATATTTTTATTAACATCTTCAGTTTCTCATACCAGAGAACAGATACGATATTTACACATCTGTGACCTATTTATTTCACTTATGAGTATGTCCCGAAGGTATGTCAAGACACTTTTTATTTTTTATTTTTTTAATTTTTATTTATTTATTTATTTTTGCTTTTGAGACAGGGTCTCGCTTTGTAGTTCAGGCTGGCCCTGAGCTCACTATGGTGCCCAGGCAAGCCGCCACGAACTCAGCAATCCTCCCGTCTCTGCCTCCCGAGTGCTGGGATGACAGGCGTGAGCCCCCACGTCCGGCATTCACTTTTTATTTTGACACAGCATTTCACTAAGTTCTTCAGGTTGGGCTTGGGTTTACGGTTTTCCCACTTGAGCCTTCCAGAGTGCTGGGGTGACAGGCTTGTGCCACCATGCCTGGCTTCATGACAATATTTATGAAAACGTTTATAAAATTTTAGTATTTTATAAAATACTAAAGCAGTCTCTAAGAAACTTCACTTCTTTGTGATGTTTTGGGATCTTGCTGCAGAGTTGAATGATTGGACCTTGTGACACCCCAAGACTTGCATCTGTCCTGGGGTGAGGGCTTCTGGGGCACAGAGCTGGGCTGAGCAAGCAGACCCCCCCCCCCATTTGAGGGCTCCAGTGTCAAAACTGTGGCTGGCAAGCTGTTCAGAATAAGTAGTTGGAGTCACCCTAGATCAGTGGTTCTGTTTTGTCCCTATCCTGTCCGTTCCACAATACTGTCCAAAGAGGGCTGTGATCGTGGCGTGTATTTGACCTCCCTCCCATTGCCCGGCACACAGCTCCTGATATCTTGGAATCTCCCAGGTGATAAATCCTCTTGAGCTAAGGAGCTGACTGATGATCGGCAGCCCCTACAGGGCTGAATTCAGGGTGAGGACAGCCAGAGGGGAGACCAAGGCACGGTGGGAGGGTGTGGAACCTGCTCTGCCCTCAACCCTGCCCTCTGTGTCGTTTATAACATCCTTCATGATGAAACAGTAAAGGTGAGTATCTCCCTGAGCCCTGGCAGCTTCACAAGCAAATTCGTTGAACCTGAGGAGCAGCCCGTGGGATCCCTGGCGTAGAGCAGGTGCGTGGGAAGCATGATAGAACACGGGGCCTGCGTTTGGCGTCTCCGACGTGGGGAGGACGGTCTCAGGGACCGAGTACACCAATCCCAGCGGCCCAGGGTCAAACTGAGTAGAGGAAGCCTTGCACAAACCTAGGGTCAGAAGTGTGTCCAGGGAACTTAGAAGAGAAACTGGGTCTGTCTGGGTTTTTCCTCTGTCTCCCGGGAAGGCTAACCAGGCAGCTGATAGGTGACGCCTGGTAGGAGCTCCAGCGTGGGTGTGGGGACACCACAGTGCAGGAAGGTCACGTGATGAGTTGACCTTTTGTGCTCTTCGTGACCCAGCGTGGCTTTTTGTGTGGGCGTCTGTGCTCAGTGTGGCGGAGACACCTATTTCTCTGCTGAGTTGGTTTCCTAGGTTCAGGCAGGATGTCAGCTGGTGTGTGACGGGCCCTGGGGACAGACAGGCTGTGGCAGTGTCTCTGTTTGCTACCGTTAGGGCTTAATGACACGCCTCTGTCTGCAGTCACAGAAGTCCTCCAGTCTGTCAACCTCTCGTGGCGTGACGTGGGATTTTTCTCTTTAGAAAAGTGTGTGTCCACGTCCTTAGTTTCCACAAAGCAACGATAAGGTCGTGTTCACGGTGGTTCCTTGCTTGCAGAGGGAGTTCCTGGCTTCCCTTTCAGGAAACAAAACCCTCGAAGGGCGGGCGTCTGGAATTACCAAGGTGGTTGAGTGATAGGGACCTCTGGAAGAGCTAACTCCGAGTGTAAAACTCAGTTTGGGTCCAGTCGGAAACCTGACCCACCCCACACCTCTCAAGTGCAGCTTCCTGCCAAGCGCCCAGAACCTTCCGAGAGGCCTGCTTCTGCCAGAGGACTAGACATGCACGTGTGCACTGGCCCCGACGTGACGGGAACGTGAGGTTAGAGGGCTTCCTGTGACTAAACCCTAAACGAGTGAGAGCCCCCACTACCCGATGGCAGGAGATTGTTCGAAATAGATTTATAATCTACTTGAGGTTTTGTCTTTGGGTGCGACTAGGCCTTGCTGTGCCAGGCAGAGGCTGAAGCCACGGTCCCTTCCCCAGTTGACGCTCCTTTTGGGCCACCTCTCGTTCCCTCTGCTGCCCGCGGAGGGCCTGGGAAGCGCTGACGTCTGTCCCCGGCTGCCAGCTGTCTTCTCTGAGCATGGGAGGGGGAGAACACTGTTAGTGGATGTGTGAAGCGTGGACGTGACAGTTCCGGGGTTGCCTGTCAGTGTGGGAATGTGTGTGCTCATGGGTAGGACGCAGAGGGACTTGGGGTGGCTTGGAAACGTGTCTCCTCTTGGTCTCCTGGTTTCTTTCTGGTTTGTTTTAAAAGAAATAGTCAAGGGAAAAAAGGCCAGGAAGTGGGGCTTGGGGCTATGTCAGTGAGTAGAACAGTCCCATTAATATCCTGCATCTTTCCTTAATCCAAAAAGGGTGCAATTATTGTCTCATGCATGGGATTATTTACTGATGTTCCTGGTTCCAGCTCGTTTTTGTTTTTGTTTTGATTTTCGGTAGCCATTCGATGGAGTTATGTTCATTTCTAGGAGCTGATATAGCAAACCATAAATGGAGTCACTTAACCAACAGAAATTTGTACTCCGTTTTTTTTTTTTTTTTTTTTTTTTGAGACAGGGTCTCGCTTTGTAGTTCAGGCTGGCTCTGAGCTCACTATGGAGCCCAGGCAAGCCTCGAACTCAGCAATCCTCCTGTCTCTGCCTCCCGAGTGCTGGGATTACAGGCATGAGCCACCATGCCTGGCTGTACTCCGCTTTTGAAGCTGGAAGCTTGAGACATCAAGGTGTTAGCAGGGTGGCTCCTCCTGAGGGCTTTGAGATGTTCCAGGCTCCCTGTGGCTTCTGGTGTCTGCTGGCCGTCTGTGGGCCTCCTTGGGCGGTAGGTGATCGTCCTGTCTCTGCTTTCATGTTGCCCGGTGGCCTCCCTATGTGCATAACCGTCTGTCCCTACATTTCCCCTTTTTATAAGAACGAGAGACCTACTGGGCTGGGGCCTCCCCTAACGACCTCATCCCACCTGACCACATCTGCAGCAACCGTGTTTCCTAAGAGGATGGATTTGCAGGTGTGGGTTAGGCCTTCAGCATCTTTTAAGAGATGCCGTTCAACCCTTAATGAGGGCGAAAGGAGGTTTGATGCTTTCCTTTTGTGCAAAGCTGTGAGAGCAGGGTCATGGGGCCTCAAGGCCTGGGTGGGAACTGCCCACCTTACCTCCACGTCAGTAAAATGGGCACATTAAGAAGAGTGTTTAGCAGTTTTAAATAAGTGAATATGTATTATACACATGTATGAAGGTTCTTTTCAGAAGATCTAAAGACAGAAGTCCATCAAAGAGTCAGAAGTCCATCAAAGAATACATGTGTATGTTAAATAGTAGTTGACCTTATCTGATTTGCTCCTGTTCTTACTTCTACCTCTTCCGGTTCCCATTTGTTTAAAGTTAGGGAAGCAGCAGTATTATTGAGGATACCTTCAACAAGGAGTGGATTGAAAGGAGTAAGGATGCTACTGCTTATCTTCAAGTGGCGTAATAATTATCCCCTCTAGGGAATCTTTGAATATCAGTTGAGTCTGGAATACTGCAAAAAGAAAAAAAAATCACCTTTGAAAGTAGTTTCATTCATCTAATAAACATTTATTCCAGCCTCGCCGGGGCGCAAACACTTTGCAAGGTGCCCAGGTGGATACAGAATAACTTCAAGAGCAGTGTGGGAGACACGGTATGTCACGGCCCCGGGGGAGGGAAGGGGCGCTCTGCCGTGTGCCACCCCTGGACTGACCCGGCCTTCAGATCGGATGCGGATGCTTCCTTCCCGGCTCTGAATTCAAAACAAAGCAAAACGTCCTCCGGAAAGTAGAATTTTTTCCTTCGATAGTTCTGGTGCAGACTCAGTAGCTCAGACAATCTGATTTATTTTGCTGTGCACACCAGGTGAGCGTTTGCTCGCCAGGTTCTCCGTGGCAGAACGCCGGGGCTGGTCACCAGCATCGGTGTGCAGCAGGTACACTGTTTAAAACTGAAGTCCCGGGAGCCGGCCGCGCATGCGTGCGGCCCGGAGGTTTGGGAAAGCGGTGCCAGGCCCGTGCGACCGGGTACTTACGGACGAGAGCGCTGAAGTTCCAGGGAAGGAAATGGTGCTCCGGGTCTCACAGCTTCGCCAGCCAGCCTGGCATCCGGGCTCCAGCCCTGTGCTTAGTCCCTGGAGAGGCGTGGGGAGGGTGTCCTACCTGCCATCCCAGCCACGTGTCCTTAGGTACGCTTCATCTAGAAAACATCCCACAGTCCTCGAGGTGTTCAGTTCTCACTTTGCTTGCAAATCATCAAAACCAGCTCTAAGGCTAGAGATTTAGCTCAGTTGTTCTGGTGCCTGCCTAGCAAGTGCAAGGACCCTAGTTCGATCCCCAGTAACCACATACAACAATACCAGGTGTGGTGGCTCATGCCTGTAATCTCGGTACTCAGGAGGCAAGGCAGGAGGATTGTTGAGTTCCAGGCTTGCCTGGGCTACATAATGAGCTCAGGGCCAGCGTGAACTACAAAGCGAGACCCTGTGTAAAACAAACAAAAACCTATCTTTAGGTGTAGACAGAAAGAGGACAGGGTTGAGGCACATATTGGCATGGTACGGTGCATTGGTTAGACGGGGACCCTTTCCTCCAGTTCCTGCATTGAGCCTGAACCCTAATAGGAGGTTGCCTGGGGGGGGGGGGACTAGCTCATGAGGGTGGACCTCGGGATGGGATCAGGGCCAGCCGTAAGGAAGCCTCCTTCACCAGACGCAGAATCTGCTGCTGCCTTTCCCTCGCACCTCTTAGCTCCAGAACTGTGAGAAATAAATGTTCTTCCTAAGCCACCACCCTGCAGCATTGTGTTGGAGGCTTCCGCACAGGCTGACACAGGTCTCTCTCACAGGTCCAGACGGATGGGCCGCAGCCCTGCAGAGGAAGAGGACCAGGGCGAGGGCCCTTAGAATTCTCCCTCTGTCTGCCTCTGAGCAGCCTCTGACCATTTCCTTTTCCTGCTCCTAATCCTTGTATCAGGAAAATGACTCCACTGTCAACACCTGGCTGGCCGAGCTGGGGTGTCTTAAGTCTGAGTTCCGGGATAAGAAGGCGACATTGTGAAGGTGGGTGGGGTCTGGTGAGAGGACACAGCGCAACCTCGGTCCTCACGGCTCAGTCGGACACCTGCCCCTTGCCGGTCTTCGCTCCGGATCCCCGAGCAGACAGTGTGGCCTGTGTGTCTGGGCCCCGAGCTGGCTGCTTGGCTTTGGTTGCCCCTGCCTCCCAAGACACTGGTGTCAAATGAGTGGCCCCTTGAGCTGCTGCACCGGCACCTGCTTGTTAACTGCTGGCCAGTAAAGTCCCAGGGTGTCTTCAGGTGACTGTTGACGGGGACGGACTGGCCTTAAGCCTGTGTCCTCAGTGACCTCTTGTTTGTCATGACTGAGCCACCGGACACTCCTCCCTGGCCTCACCAGGCCCAGATGCACAGTGGAGCCGCTTGCTCCTGATCTACTCCCAGGCCTGTCGTGGCCGAGGGCCCCGGATTAGGGCCTGCTCAAGGTCAAGGGCCATTCCTGGGTTTGGGGCCAGGAAAGTCTGGCGATGCACAAAGGGTTTCAACTCTGGCCCTGTGCTGGGCATGTCACTACACCTCCTAGGGGGTCTCTTCTTGTCTGTGTCTGCAGCTACTGAACCCGACGTTCTCGCGGGACTTTCTGACTCCAGGAATTCTGCATGGGCCACAGAGAACTCTGGCGGGGCTTGTTGAGGGGAAACAGAATACACATCACAGCAGCGCTTCAGGCTGCCAGGTGAGCTGGGATAGTCACTGGCGGCTGTGGTCTGGGTGTCGCACGCCCTGCCTGAGCCTCGTTTACCTCCTGGTGAAGGCCTGCTGTTGGCGTGAGCCCGGCTGGTTCTGCAGAGCGCTGGGGTGGCACACAGTTGCCCAAATGGAAAGACGCGCTCCCCGAGCCTCACTGCGCAGTAGCCGCTCGCTGCAGAACCCTGCGTCAGCCCGGAGCGTGGAACACGGGGACGAGGCAGGCGGACGCTGCCTGTGTGAGCAGCTGGCCCCGCGGAGGCCCCGGAGAGAAGGTCGGACGAGCATCCCCGGTCGATAGCGCTCCACAGCCCGTGTGCTGCGGGGGTGGGCGTGCCGGTCTGGACCCACTGGGGGGCCCTTGGCAGCTCAGGCCAGGGTCCCCCTGCGTCTCACCCATGCCCTTTCTCGCTTTGCGCTTCATCTCCCTTCACTGTGATAAGCCTTAGCCAGGGGGAGGAGCCTACCTCGAGCCCTGTGTCCCTCCCACCTACGAGATCACCTCTTACCCAGCCGGGGGTGGCCTGGGACTTTCAGAGGGACTGAGAACGGGAACAGACCAGCCCCCATCGCTGTGCAATTCTCAGCGCTCTCCAGCACCGGGGTGGGGGGGGGGCTCCCTTGTTCCTTCTGAGGCCCCGACCGACCGGCAGTGCAGGGAATCCCGAGAGTGGCTCAGCCAGCCAGTCGTGGCCCGTCCGGCAGTGCAGAGCGTGCGGGGGAAGCCGGGGCAGAGCTGGCTACTGCGCACCTTCTCACCTGCGTGGCAAGAGGATGTACTCTCCTGGGGTCACACGCACGAGCCCGGCACCCAGGCGAGAGAGCGAGTTTGGTCGGTCTAAGTTTGGGGAACATTAGGGCTGGAGGAAGACGGCGGGGGGGAAGGGCAAGGCCTTAGCCCGGGTCTACATAGACTGTTTCCACACACCTTCTCCTGGGTGTGTCAGGGCCCCACGGAGCTGTTCAGGAGAGAGGGTATTATACCCCGAATATGTAAGTCCAGTGTTACGGCTGTCACACCGCTGAGGACCCACATCACAGGGCAGATGGTCCTCCATGGGATGCTCGGACTGAGTGATTTCTTTTACTTTAACGTGGTGTGAAAGTGACACACACTCCGTACAGCTGTACTTGGGAGTTTGAATATGGATCTTTTCCCATAGTAGCGATAGGCAATCTGACTCTCTGTGATACGGACTGAGGGCAGTGACCCCAGCACCCACCAAGCCCTGGGGGAAACCCCCAGCACGCTGCAGTGGGCTGTGTGACCAGCTGGGTGTTTGTTAGATGGGGTGCGTTACGCGCATGTTCAGCCCACTGAGGTCTCCTCCTGTGACCGTTCCGTTCGGATGGGGCCTCATTGGAAGTTGAAGATCATCTGTATTTGACTCTTTGAGGCTCCTGCTCTCCTGCTTAGAGCTGGCCCCGACGGGGTACTCAGCTCTCCAAGGAGGGGCTGCTTCACCTGCTTTGGGGAGACTCCGGCTGAGCCTGCAGAGCCAGGTGCAGCTGTGAGCAGCGTTCCGTGCAGAGGGTCTCGGGGGGCCCAGCCAGATCCTTACGCAGCCCAGGTATGGGAAGCCTCATCCTCGGGGCCGTCGTGAGGGTTTGTAAATCCCTAGTGGTTTCGTGGCACGAGACAGTCCTGGCTTAGTGCTCGGAGCACATTTCTCTATCCTCAGAAGGACAGAGATGATGCGTTGAGTGTCACAGGAAGCCGCCGCCCCTCTTGGCATTTGTGAGAAAGGCTCAGCGAGGCTGTGGCATTTAGAATCTTTCATTTTCTTTTCAGAATTGTTGGTGGCATCCTTATTTGGCAGGGACCAATGAGAGCGCTCGCAGGGAGGGGGCCAGTCCGAGGGGCTGCCTCCTGCTGAGTGACTCAGGGCGCGGGTGGGAGCACAGTGGGTGGGAGCACAGCCCGTCTGTGCTGGACCAGGCTGATTCACTTCCTGGTGGGATGGAGCCGGATGATGCGAGGTGTCACCAGGCAGGCGGTGCAAAACTTGTCAGTTGCTTATTGCTGGAATTTTCCACGTAACGTTTTTGGACTGCAGTTGCCTGAGAGTAACTGAAACCACGGAAACCAAAATGCAGATAAGGGGAACGACTCTGACCCCACGATGGGCCTGAGCCCTCGGGAGCCCTCCCTGCGGTAACCTCTTCCGGCTTGTCTGTCCTCCGTCTCCGAGCCGGGCTCCCTGTGGCGTGGCCTGGGGGAGGCCGCTTTGTGCCTCTGGGCCCTTCCCTCCTTAACCGCGGAGCCTTTCTCTGGCAACTTTGCCTGGAAGCCTTCAGCACTCTCTTTAAACTCATTGAGCCGTAAAAATGGAGTCCTGTCTTTTGCAGCTACATTGATCCAGGGGACGTGATATGAAGTGAAATCAGCCCGGCACAGAAAGAGAGATACCGTGGGTTCTCTTTACGTGCAGGAACTGAAAATGTCCATCTTCTCGAAGCAGAGAGAATAATGGTTCCCAGAGGCTGGGCAGGGAGTGGGGGTGGGGAGGGGTGGCGGATGGGCTCAGGGTGCAGCTGGGTGAGAAGAACCCTTCTTGCGCTCTGTAGCGCAGTAGGCGACTGATTGACAACAGCTAATTGAGTATTTTGGAACAGCAAGTGGAGATGATTTTGAAGTTTTGCAGCACAGAGAAAGTGTTAAAAGCTTGAGGCGAGGGGGTCACCAGTTACCCTGATCTGATGGTTGCAGGTTGAAATATCACACTGTGTGCCTTGACTATGCGCTCTGTATTCGAAATTGAAAAATACTTTAAATGAGAAATAGAAACACACACAGACGCACCTCGGCCAGCCTTGGTGACATCCAAAGAGCCTCTTCCATGCTCTCCCCCGACCCTCCATGACTGAGATCAGCGCCTCTCCTCTGGCCCCAGCCCCTGGTTCCCCTCAGCCCCGGAAAACCTAGCTCCTCAGCACTGAGCAGGTCTCAGTTATTTTTGTCATCTCAGAGCAGACCACCATGTCCGACAAACTGTGGGTGCTTCTAAAACCTGAATTGTCGTGGCGATTCTCTAGGATAGAATTAGTTTGGCAGACATCTTGGTCCAGAGGATTTACTTTTTAAAGAGCAGAAAACCCAGTGTTCCATAAAAAACATTTTGGAAATCCAGAGCTCTGAGATCCCTTCTACCGAACTTATGGCCTCCCATAAAAATGATGCGTGGGAGCTGGAGATTTAGCTCAGTGGTTCCGGCGCTTGCCTTGCAAGTGCAAGGTCCCTAGTTCGATCCCGGTAACCACATATAGTGTTGGGCGTGGTGACTCACACCTGTAATCCCAGCACTCAGGAGGCAGAGGCAGGAGGATTGCTGAGTTCGAGGCTTGTCTGGGCTGCATAGTGAGCTCAGGGCCAGCCTGAACTACAAAGCGAGACCCTGTCTCAAAAAAAAAAAAAAAAAAAAAAAAGGATGCATTGGAGTTCTAACCCCCAAGTACCTCAGGATATCTTATTTGGCAATAGGATCAAATTCAGTTAAGTTCTCTAGGGTGGGCCCTAATTCAGTATGACCATTTCTTTAATAAAAGAGTAGAAAGTGTGACACAGAGCCATACACTCAGAAAAGGTCCCCTAGGGCGTTAGGCAGAGATTGTGTGGTGTCCACAAGCCAGGGGACATCAAGATGGGCAGCACACAGTGGAGGCTGGGGAGAGCTGTGGGCTAGATTATTTCTCAGAAGCAGCCAGCCTGGGCCATAACTAGATATTGTACTGTGTAACAGGAGAGCTGTTGCTTAAAATACCCTGCTTTGGCTTGGTTCTAGCAGCCCTAGCGTGCTAGCCTGTCCAGTTTGACTCTTCTCTGATGTTTCCCAATGATGGCAAAATCAGTGAGTTGCTGACCTTTAACATCCAGGGTGCAGGTTCAGCACGTGGGCTCCCTAAACGTCCCTTTCACATTAGCAGATGTTTGCCAGTCATCTTCGACACCCGGAGCTGGATGGGCACTAGAGATGATTGCTTAAAAATTACAGGAGGCAGGCACCGGCACCACTGAGCTAAATTTCCAGCCCTAAAAAAAAAAAAAAATTACAAGAGGGCTGGAGATCTAGCTCAGCAGTGAGTAGCAAGCACAAGGTCCCTGGTTCAATCCCTGGTAATCGCAAACAACAATACCGTGCTTGGTGACTCACGCCCACCGGCAATCAGTACCACATACCACAGTGCAGGGGCATGGTGGCTCACGCCTGTCATCCCAGCACTCGGGAGGCGGAGGCAGGAGGATTGCTGAGTTCCAGGCTTGCCTGGGCTGTATAGTGAGCTCAGGGCCAGCCTGAACTACAACGCGAGACCCTGTCTTTAAAAAAAAAAAAATTACAGGAAATCTGGTAAGGAGGGCAGACTCAGTGTGGCCCTGGCCCTTTCCTGCTCAGCAACACAGATGAGTGGGACCGTGAGGACATCCCACTCTCTCGGGACCCTGTTAACTTGCAAGGTTTCGGTGCTCTTACTTCCTGCCTCCTGCATACTTGACTTGCTGCCAGTGTCAGCAGTGTGTGCCAGTGCTGCCGCTGGAGAAGGGCACTGTGGGTTTAGCAGGTGGTCACAGGAGGCGTGGCTTGGCCCTCAGCTGTCACCCAGCCTCTCAGCTTCACCCGGTTCCCTGTCTGTCTCCAGGCTGAACGGCTTTTTCAGAAGCCCACATAGTAGCAGCCTCTGGCTTAGAGGTCGGCCCACCAGGGGAGCACCCATCTCCCAGCCCACTGGTTCTAGCCTTTCGCTGATTGGCTTTGTTGCCCTCTTCCTCCTGGGGCACCCAGGGGTACCACTTCTTAGGATTCAGTTTTGGGAGACGAGGGAATAGCCCTGTGTTTGCGGGCTTGAACGGTGATTTGAAAATATGTCACATGCAATAATGTGGCTGCTGTGGGAGCCTGTCCCTGCCCTGTTGGCGTCCCCAGACTGTGACTCTGTGAACTTCAGCTCTTGGCCTGATTATGCCCGGAGCTGGACTGTGCTTGCTAACAGGGTGGACAGCACGGTAGGTATGAGCTCCTGCAGTGTGGCTTTTGTCCCTGCCAGATCATTTTCTTCCTTTTGCGGCCGAACAAGTAGACATTCTCCAGCCTTCCCCTGGCCACGAGATACAGGTCTTTATCCAAGGGTGTGACACTCAGCTGCCTGTGGGGTGCCACGCTGTGTGCAGAATTCAGATCCATGCTGTGATGTCCGCTAGGCGGCTCAGGACAGCCCAGGGTTGGACATAGCGACTGTGCCGTCATCCACTGGGGCAAGACAGTGTTCCTCATGGCTTGAGGCTGTGGGTCACTTAGAGATTATTCCTTGTCATTTGACTCCATGCGTCCTCTGCGAATTAGCGTTAAGATTTCTTGTTATAGGGCTGGATATTTAGCTCAGTGGTTCTGGCGCCTGCCTCGCAAATGCAAGGTCCTGAGTTTGATCCCCAGTAACCACATACAATGCTGGGTATGGTAATTCATGCCCACCAGCAATCAATACCACATACCACAGTGCCAGGCGTGGTGGTTCACAAATGTAATCCCAGCACTTGGGAAGCAGAGGCAGGAGGACTGCTGAGTTCAAGGCTTGCCTAGACTTCATAGTGAGCTGAGGGCCAGCCTGGACTACAAAGCATGACCCTGTCTCAAAACAAACAAACAAAGATTTCTTGTTATAGAGCAAACCTCTTCCTGAGTTTTCAGGAATAAGCGAAGTGTTCTCTTAGGAAGAACAGGGGCTCTGGACTTAGCTGTCTTCCCTCCCTTCTTTGGCCGTGAGAGTCTTTCCCCATTTTAGAACCGTGGCCTCGAGAAAAACCAGGCATTGCCTGAGGACAAATCTGTTTACCATTGGCCTTGGAAACTATGAAGCAAATGCTGTTTCCCTAGATCGGTTTGATTCTGCAGCTATTCTGGTATAGGAGGGATTGGCTCGCCTTTTCGATGTATTAAGGGCACAGGGCACGCACAGGACGCTGTTGTGGCCCCATGATCAAGTGAGTGAGTGTGGCTGAGGGCAGCCCGAGATCTCATTGAGATCCCTCTTATTTCTTCCACACTCGCAGAGGAATATGAGAGGTGGAGGGCGGCGAGCTCAGAAAGCGCAGCCCCGCCCGAAGACAGGAGGCTCTGGCATCTGTAAGCTTGGAAGGCTGCCAGCCACAGTGCCACCAGAGTGCCCGGTGTGCCCTCCTCATCAGCCAGCTGCTCAGTCAGCCCTTTCCCGTTGCCCTGTTTAGTCTGCCCGTGCGGCAGAAGCGGGGTTGTTACCCCTTCCACGATCAGGGTGCTGTTACGTTGCAAGACTGAACTTTGTATTTTAGTCAGAGGCTCCTTTATGGGAGAGATTCACTTCATACTTACAGGGGGTTGACTTTTACAGTGGAGTGAGATGGTTTTAAAAATACATGAGTTTACCGTACTCTTCGTGGTGCTGGGGTTGAGCCCAGGGCCTCAGGCAGGCTGGGGAAGTGCTGTACCACTGAGCTGCGCCCCAGGCCTCTGGCATTCAGAGTAGACAAATAAAAATTGTGTACACTTATCAGGCAGAATTTAAAACTTTATTTTTAGTGACAAATAATACTGGGTATACTTAGGGGATACAGTACGATATTTTGATCTATGTATACATGATAAAAAGACTCAGTCAAGTGAATTCAAGTAGCCTTTACCATTGGTAAATTTATTCTTTTTCTGTAGTAAGAATGATAAAAATGTCTTAGCAGTTTCAAAATACACAATAGTTTTTTTTTTATTTGTTTGTTTGTTTTGAGACAGGGTCTCGCTTTGTAGTTCAGGCTGGCCCTGAGCTCACTGTGTAGCCCAGGCAAGCCTCGAACTCAGCAATTCTCCTGTCTCTGCCTCCCGAATGCTGGGATCACAGGCGTGAGCCACCATGACCAGCATCGTATGTGGTACTGATTGCTGGTGGGTGTGAGTCATCACACCTGGTATTGTAGTATGTGGTTACCGGGGATTGAACCAGGGGCTTTGAGTTTGCTAGGCAGGCACAGGAACCACTGAGCTAAATCTCCGGCCCCACAGTAGTTATTATTGACTGTGGTTGCCATGCTGTGCAATAGATCACTAAACTTCTTCAGTCTAAATGAGACTGTACCCTTGTCGTCAGAAACTCCTCTTCCCCATTCCTCTGTCCTCTGGAAACTGCCTTTCTATTCTCCAACTACACAAAAGATCCCTGGAAATACAGCCTTCACCTTTTGTTCTGACTTGAAACCGACTTGTTTAGACTTCACATACAGGTAGGATGACGTAGTACCTGTCTTTCTGTCCTGGCTTACTTCACTTTGGGTGATGTCTTGTAATTCATTTGTCCATGTTGTCTCAAATGACAGAATTTCCTTCTTTTTAAAGGCTGTGTCGTATTGGTGCCACATTTTCTTTATTCATTTTGTGATGGGCATTTAGTTTCTTCTATATCTTGGCTATTGTGAATTATGTCGAAGTGAACATGGAAATGGAGGTGTCTCTTCAGCATGCTGATTTCAGTTCCTCTGTGTATAACCAGAGGTGGGGACGGTGGATCCTGATGTGTGGTTTTGAACAAGGTGTACACTTCAGAAGTGCTAAGTTAATTAACCCATGTGTGACTTTACCTCGCATGCTTACCTTTTTATGTGTGTGATAGGACTCTTAAAATTCACTCTTAGCAGTTTCCACGAGAGGGTATCTTTTCCACGTAGTGCATGAAACTGGAGACAGGTCTAAGTACAGGTGTTTTCTGCTTTTCCGTGGGACAGTGCTCACCTGTGGGAGGGATGAGTCACGTGTGCCGCATTTCATCCACTGTGTCGTCGGCAGGGGTCCCAGGCCTGCTGCCTTCTGGGGGAGCTTTTCATCCTGAGTCCCGCCAGTTCAGAAACGGGAAGAGTCAGGACCCAGAGCTCTGTCTAGGTGGCATGGGGTGGGAGGGTGGAGCACGGCAGACGCCCTGAAACCCTGGAGCTGAAGTGGAGGGGGGTCCCGAGGCATGGAAGAGAAACCTGGGCCGTGGGGAGAATCGACCTTAATCCTCAGGCTAGAACGAAATGATGTCAGCTCGAGCAGATGCGGGCTGTGGAATGGCTTCTGCACTAGATCTGATTACTTTTTGATTAGCAGATGAAGGCGCTGATATACCAGACCCAGCCTTATTCTTTTTTACTGCTGTCCATCTCAACCCACTGATAACTGCAGCGGTTCCTGTTTGGGGAGGACCAGTGGGGAAGAGGGGAGCAGTGGAGGACGTATCAAGGAGCAGGACAGATGGGCACCAGGGCAATTTTGGCAAGAGATAACAGCATAAGCATTTACTTGAAACTCTTTAAAGGGCTCTGCGTTTCTTAAAGTGTACTAGGGATGGTTGGGTAATAACCCAAGCGCTATTTACGTTGAAAGCTGTTCTCTGATTTAACAGGAAACATATCTGGTTGTGATTTCTGAAAACATTTGTTAGCAACATTGCTGCCAGGAGACCAAGCCAGTCCCGGGCAGGGAGGAGCCTGAACTCTGGCTTGTCCCGAGATGGTGAGGGCTGTCGCGGGCCGCAGAGCGCAGGGGACAGTCATGGACAGCTGGTGATGGCATGGCGGGTGGTGGCGCCATTCACGCTTGAAGAACTCGTGTTAACTCTTATACGGTGAGGCCTTGTGTGCCCAGGCAATGTGGCAGCCTGGCGTGGGAGGAACTGGTCTAGCTCCGATTTCCCAGGACAATTTTTACCCATGGTCAGCACCCAGGGTCGCTTGGCTCTACGTGGAGGACAGTGGAGGGTGAGCAGTTAGCACCCCGGGTTCCGGCCTTAGCCTGGGCACAAGTCCTCCACTTGCCTTTGGACAGGGCTCTCGGTCTTCTTTTTTCTTCTGGTTTCTTTCCCTGTGCTGGGAACGGAACCCAGGCCTCGAAGCACTTGGCACGGACTCCACCCCTGCGGCCCACCTCGGCTGCTACTCAGTCCTGACGGCTCCTGCAAGTCACCCAGGGAGCTCTGAAGAGTCTGGGTGCCCAGACCCCAAGAGCAAGGGGTCTGAGGAGCTCTGGGGGTGGGACGCAAGCACTACGGCTCCTGGGAGTATCCCCTGAGCCCTTCACGGTGCATGTACACATCGAGAACCACTGGGCAGTAGACTGTGTGGTATTGGGGCTCAGTAGCTGTTTCCTCACCTGCAGCGTGGAGGCCTGTGAAGATTTAGGGGTAGCAGCTGAATAGTGCTTGGTCCAGTGCCCACTGACAGTACCTGTGTGGTGCTCAGTCCGGGGCCCAGCACGTGGTACACGGTTGCCAAACTACATCACCGGCTCAGCTTCTCCAAGCGCAAAGAAACTCCTGAACTGCAGGTGGGGTGTTGCCACATACACCAGAAGGAAGACTTGGGACCTGCATCTGAGAGACGGTTGCATAGATAGATTCTAACCACCACGGGGCTGTAGAGAACGGTTGAGGGAGGACTCAGCGTTGGAGCCTCTTTGGGGCTGGGCCTTCTTTTAGAAGCAGCCACATTGTTTTTGAAACAAGTTCTTTCTCACTAACTTGTCCAGGCTGATCTCAAAATCATGATCTTCCTGCCTGAGCCTCCTGAGTGCTGGGATTGCAGGACTGTAGCTGGCGTACTTTTGTTTATTCTCTGATTTTCCCTTTCCTCTGGCTGGCCATGGTTATAAGCCTTTTAAATCAGACCCTGTTGCAGATGACAGTGTAGCCTCATGATGGAACACATGCTTAGCAGGCATGAAGCTCTAAACTCACCCTCCAGCGCTGAGGAGTACCCGTCACGAGGTCACCGAGGCAGTCTTAAGAAAGTCAAATCTAAAAAGAAGTCTGAATCAACACAACTTCTTTTTGGAGACAGGGTCTCGCTTTGTAGCTCAGGCTGGCCCTGACCTCACTCCGTAGCCCCAGCAAGCCTAAAACTCAGCAATCCTCCTGCCTCTGCCTCCCGAGTGCTGGGATGACAGGCGTGAGTCACAACGCCCAGCATTGTTGTATGTGGTTACTGGGGATTGAACGAGGGACCTTGCTCCTGCTAGGCAGGCACTGGAGCTACTGAGCTAAATCTCTGACCCCTGAATCAACATATCTTTAACCTTGTATCTAGCATACCTAGAAGAGTTAATTCTCAAATATCTGGGTGATAGGGATGGAGTTTTCTAGAAGTGAAATGCAGTTGGCCTTCATTTCTGTGATTCTGCCCTCATTCAGTGACATAAAATCACACCCCTTAGAGGATATGACTTTCTGCCTCTGTTACCTCAGTAAACATTAATTATAAAATCCACTCTGCCTGGGCAAACAATTCTGTTCTCAGAGTGGCACCTGCCTTAGTACCGGCTGCTGCACAGATTTGCTCCTGGGGGTTCTGCTGACATTGTATGTTTTACTCCTGGGCTGTGGTGTGGGCTCCAGACCTCGGAAGGGCTGGGTTAGAATTCTGGGTCAACACTTGGCCCCTGAGCCTCAGTTTCTTATCTGCAAAATGGGGACTGCAGGTGCTCATCTTGCAGGGCAGTGTGTGTTGAAGCTTAGTAATGGTATAAATAACATGCACAGCATTTCCATCATGCATGGCTTGTGGGATAAACTACTGGATATCAGCATACAGGCTGAGTATCCCTAGTCTAAGACTCCAAAGTAGAAAATGCTGCAAAATACCAAAACTTAGTGACAGACGTGGATTTTGGAACCTTTCTGATTTCAGATTTTTACACTGTAGATATTCAACTAGGAAAGTCATTGTAGATAATCTGAAATCTGGGGGGAAAAAAAGTCTGAAATCTAAAACACTTATGGCCTCAAGCATTTGGACAAAGTATTACTAGCTTACAGACCAGTCCATGGTTTTAAAACTTAAACTTTCATTAAATTTGAGAAAGTGTAGTTTTACACTGATACTGTCACATTTTCTGGGAGCAATAGTGAGCAGATTTCTGTGTAGAGAAGATACTGTAACTGTATTCTTAGTGCCTTCCTGGTTTCGCTGCCTTCTGACCTAGGACCCTTTCTGGTCTTGGGGAACAGTGCCCCAGGTTTTAGGGACAGGTCCCAGCTGGGGGCAGTGGTGTAGAGGGCGGAGTGTGGGTGCCCAATACCGGTTCCTCTTCTGCAAAACTGCACAGAGAAATGGAAGTGGAGGCTCCACGCGGTGAGCGCCTCTCACGAGCTCCCTGCAGCCTGCTTTGTATCACACTGTCACTTAACGCTGCTTTTCATGGCTCTCCACTAAGCTAAGGAATGTTGAAAATGCCTGTAGAATGCTCAGCATACCGTTTGGATGGCTTCCTCCCCTCCGTGTGTGTGTGTGTGTGTGTGTGTATTTTTTTCTCTCTTTCACTTACTGCCTCAGCATCTTATTTCTCTGTAAGCCCACTGCACAGCTCTACCAGATCTTGGCTGGAGAACGAGTAAGGGCATCTTTTCTTTGCAGACCCAGGTGGACCCATAATGCTTTCCAGTCTGGTGGCCAGAAGTGAGTGGCCAGAGGGCAGCAGTGACTGGCACGGGCCTCGGTCGGTGCTGTGGCCCATGGTGCACTCATTGCTATGCATTCATATACATCCATCTGTTGGGATGGCTGGAGGCCTGGATTGGCTTCCGCCCCTCACCCTCAGTTTTGTTGCGAGAGGGTCTTGCTGCACAGCCAGGCTGATCCTGGATTCGGCATCCGCCTGCCTCTCCTTCCAGAGTCCTGGGTTACAGATGTGCATTGCTGCACCTCCTTGCATTTTCAAATGGGATACTTGAGAGAGATTTGGCTTAAAAGCACATCCGTGGCTTAGAAAGCATTACAGCTGCTCTGGCTAGCACTAGCCACCAGCCATGTGTAACGTACATTTAAATGAATTAAAAGAAAATAAAGTGAAGATTTCAGGTTTTTGGCCACGTCCCCAGTGCGCCTATGACTGGTGGCTTCCCCACTGGACAGTGCAAAAAGCAGTTGTAGTATTGAAGAGAGTTCTGTTGGACAGCACTGCCTTTGAGGGTGGCTGTGAAGAGATTGGAGAGTAGCTTTTAGAGAAAGACAGTCCTAGTCCTGTCTGTCCACTGGATTAGCCAAGGGTAGAGGTAAGACATTCTTTGTTTTTTGTTTTGAGACAGAGTCTCACTTTTTAGTTCAGGCTGGCCCTGAGCTCACTATGTAGCTGAAGCAAGCCTCAAACTCAGCAATCCTCCTGCCTCTGCCTCCTGAGTGCTGGGATTATAGGCATGAGCCACCACGCCCGGCATTTGTGATATGTGGTACTGATTGCTGGTGGGTGTGAGCCCACCCAATATTGTTGTATGTGGATCAGGGATTGAACCAGGGACCTTGTGCTACTAGGCAGGCGCTGGAACCACTGAGCTAAATCTCCAGCCCAAGGTAGGATATTCTTTTGTTTGTTTGTTTGTTTGTTTGTTTTTGAGACAGGATCTTGCTTTGTAGTTCAGGCTGGCTCTGAGCTCACTATGTAGTCCAGGCAAGCCTCGAACTCAGCAATCCTCCTGTCTCTGCCTCCCGAGTGCTGGGATGACAGGCGTGAGCCACCATGCCCAGCACTGTGGTATGTGGTATTGATTGCTGGTGGGCGTGAGTATCCACTCCCAGCATTGTATGTGGTTACTAGGGATCGAACTCATGACCTTGCGCTTGCGAGGCAGGAGCTGGAACCACTGAGCTAACCCTCTGGCCCAAGGTAGGATATTCTTGAAAACAGTCTTCGGGTAGCTGTGAGAAGTCATTCCGGAGATTCAGTGCCAGAGCAGGAGGATGGAAAAGCAGCAGGAATCCTCTTTGATTGGGGCTTGAACGATGGGGCTTTCTGACCTTCCATCGTGGCCTTCATCATGATCTATGGCCTTTGGTTGGCCTGCCCCTTTCACTTGACTTGAGTCAGACCCAAGGTCCTCCTGGATACATAATAAAATGGCCTGTCCTTTGACCAGAGGATGTGGACCCAGGATTCTGAGGCTGGGACTGTGGGCCCAGCAGCCTGGCCTGGAGCCATCTGTATAACTAGACCCAGACGGAGCTGCAAGTTGGAGTTTTGCACAAACACAACGTCTTTGACCGAATGTTACATGAAATGATCTTGCCTTGTGTTTCTCAGGCTAGCCGAGGCTCTTACAGGAGCAATCTGACAGCTCATCAATACTTTCCTGCTTTACAGATGGAGAAAGCAAAGCCACGGAACGATAAAATATGTGTCTGGCAATTCAGCAATAGCTGTCAAAGTTACAATCACTGTGCCCTTCAGTCCTGCAAACCTACTTCTGGGAATTTGTTTAGTTGCACTAACACGACTGTTTATTGCAGCATTAGTTATAATATTGAGTAACTTCAAACAGTTATCACTTCTATGTCTGTGTGTGGAGAGTGGATAGAACTGTGCTCTGTTACTGCAACAATATTCTGCTGTGTATAAAACCATCATTTAGATTTATATATGCTGATAAGGAAAGATCTCCAAGTTAGAGTAAGTGAAAAGGCCAGAGGGGAAATTAAATGTATAGCAGGATCTATTTGAGTTAATTATTTGTGAGAGATGATGTTCCAGGAGAATATATAATCAACTGTTCACAATCATTCTATTTGGGGATGGAGGAGGAGAATTCACTTTCATTTTATTTCTTACTATAGTGTTAGATTTAAAAAAAAACATTCAAGTTTTACTTTGTTTTAAACTTAAATTTTATTTGCATACTTTCAAAATTTAATATTCAAACTTGTTTTATTCATATGTCTTTAGCACAGGTAATAGACACGCATATAATTCAGAATTCAAAAGCACCAGGCTGTGGCGGCACCTCGGTGGTAGAGCGCTTGCCTAGCGCGCGTGCGGCCTTGGGTTTGACCTTCAGCACCACTTAAAAAAATAGAGAAACCAGAGATGCAGGAGAGTAAACAGGGAAACCTGAGCCTCCCTCCTTGTCTTCCCGCTGTCCAAGGTTCATCTCGGAGCGGCTGGGTCTGTGAGCGCAAACGAAAGCAAAAGTTCCTCGAAGTTAGTTTCCAACTGTACAAGCAAACGTGGACAGGTGCTAAAACCCTCGGACTCGTGCCCCCCCCCCCCCGTTTCATAAAAGAATGGGGATGGAACCCAGGGCCTTGCTCATGCTGAGCATGCGCTCTCCCGCTGGGTTATAGCCCCAGCCCCCAAACTAGCCTCTCAGCAGTTGCACTAAGTAAGAGAGAAAGAGGTCCATCTTTTCCGAGTCTGTTAGTGCTAGACAGAAGGCAAGTGCCTGGCATCCCCCGCCAGCCTGCTCCTCAGGGCTGCCACTTTGTCCCCAGGGAATGCAGTGAAGCCCAATTATAGAAGGGCACCGCGCAGCTTGGGCGGTTCCTGTTCACCAGCTGGCCTGGAAATATCTCAACCATTTAACGTAACAGCCTGGTTGGTTGTGCTAAGAGTCCTTCTGGGCAGACTCCTCGGAGGGGCGGCACCGAAGACTGGCGAGTGCTTTGTTCGATTGGACCTGGCAGTCTGGTGGACATAAGAATAGCCAATTATTTAATTACAGTTAGATGAAAGAGAAGCACGTACTAGGAGCACGTACTAGGATCTGAGGTAGCTCCTGAGCTTGGGAAGTCTTGCTGGCCAGAGAAATCTGAATGGAAGATTATCTTGGAGAGAAAGCCAGGGTGGGGGAGGGGAGGGAACAGCATTTGCGCAGAGAACTGCATGTGCAAAGGCGTCACACTGTGAGTTTCTCATGGAGAAAGCAAGGGTTTTTAGCGCTTTCCCCTGACAGTGATTACAGGTCAGACGTGCATTCTTCAGGGGCCTCTGCCCCTTTGCACCTGAATTCCGTTGTATGTTTCTCTTGATTAGTATCCTTGTCCCAGCCAGGGAAGCAGTGGCTGCAGTTGGAGACTGACGCCGCAGGCCTGTCCCCTTCTGTGAGGACAGGAAGGGTAGGATGGCCTTGAGTGAGGCACAGCATTGCTTGGAGGGCCCCAGGCAGAAGTAGCCCTCGAAAAAGTGGGCTCTGAGGTCCCCTGGGGGTGTCCTGGTTGAGACCTATGCCCTTCGGGTGTGGAAGTTTGTGTAGGGAGCTGATGCTACAAGTGACCTGTTGCGGGGACTTGGCAGTGGATTGAGCTCGCTGTGAGTGCTGCAGGTCTGGCTCTTTCTGACCACACTTTCCTTGCTATTTGTTTCCATTCTTCTCCTTCCCTCTGCCAGTGCATTGCTATTCTGAGACCCAACTATGCTTCTCCAGTTGCCCGCTTCCTGCTGGTCCTTTAAGATTCAGTCTGAACATCCACTTCTCTGGATGTCTTTTCTTCCTCCTCTCCCACTAGTGCAAGAAGCTTGACTTTTGTGATACCGTAATGCCCTACATTTGACCTCTATGTTCCCATAATGCCCTAAACTTCTGTGTTCCCATAATGCTCTGTACTTGATTTGTATGTTCCCATAATGCCCTACTCTTGACTTCTGTGATCCTAAAATGCCTTGCACATAACTTCTGTCTTCCCATAATGCCCTAAACTTTTATACTCCCATAATGTCCTGCTCCAGACTGTAATACTGGAACTCTAATGCTTTCACCAGTCTTGGTACTTTTCAGGACTGTGGTCACTTTCTCCTGCTACTCAGGAGCCTGACACAGGCTATATAAGAAGACTGAGAATATTTGCAATGGTCTACAGATAAGCCCTTTAGGAATGGTAGCAGGTGATCTGCATGGGCTAGAAGAACTCCTAAAACATCCATGGAGGACTCTGTTCTCTGACTGATCCTCGTGAGTTGGGGGAGTAGAAAGGAAGTCAGAGGCATTCTGGGAAAAAGAAGACAGAAATGCACTGAAGAAAGAACACCATATTGGGTCACAGGGGACAAAAGGGTGGATCCCTTGTGAAAACTTACTTGTGAGGCTTCCCCTCCTTCATGGTAATCCAGTGGTTTTCAACTAAGGGAGATTCCCCCCCCCAAAAAAAAAAAAAACACTTGGCAGTGTTGGGAGAGTGATTTGGTTGTCCATGTTAAGGAGCTAGAATCATCTAGTGAGCAGAAGCCAAAACTGCTAAACATCTTATAGGCACAGAAGAATCAGCTGCTCCTTGGAAAGGTGATACCGCACAAAATATCCCTCATGCTATCACTGAAAAATCCTAAGTTCAAGGGACCAGTGAAAGTCAGCTTTCTGTTACTATAAGAAAAGCCTGAGGCAAGTTAACTTGTAAGGAAGAAAGGTTTATTTTGGCTCATGGTTTTGGAAGTTTTAGCCTATGCTTGTGGGAACCCATTACTTTTAGGCCTCTGGTGCAGGAATGAGTCAGGACATCATGGTAGGAGTACATGGTATGGCCAACTGTTCACCTCATGATCCAGATGTGGCATGGCGCAGAAAGGAGGAGGAGTTGGGTCTCACAGTCTCCATTCACAGGGCTCCCTGCAATAGCTAGAAGATGCCTTTCCAGATCTGACCTCTTAAAGTTTCCACTGACCCTGGAGCGCCAGGCTGTGGACCAAACCTTCAGCACATGGGTCTTTGAGAGAGAGAGACACTCTGGATCCAGGATGCGTTCATGGCTTGGTCACATGAAGCTTGGGTTATATGAGTTATATTTTGTTTCTAACTGACTTGTATATGACTAATGACCGAGATACAGGAGAGGAAGTGGGTTTGGGGACAGAATTGCTGCTTTGTTTCTTGACACTTTGTGCCTTTCTCACCGTGTCGCCCCAGATGGGGAGAGATATGTAATTGGGGTGGGAGACCTCAGTCTCCTTTCGTCACCTACTCCTAGAACACCCATGGTGGTGTGGTAGAAGTGCACAGGACACCCGGCAGCCTGGAGCCACAGAGAAACTATGTAGGAAGGGATCCTGGGTAGGTAAAGAGAGGGGACCACATGGGGTACTCTTATTATCTGGCCCCCCCATTTCTGAAGTTGCACGTGAGCGGAAGTGTCACCGCTGGTTGACATGGAAATAGCAGTCTTGCTCCATCTCTTTTCTTCTGAAGATTCTTATCTCTTTAGAACATCATTTCACTAGGATGCAATCTGGTTGTGTGGCTGTGGTTCTCTTCTGTCCTTAACTGATGTTTGTGGCTGCACTTGTAGCTTGTTGCTCCTCTGCTGTTTGGTTGGTCTGAGGCCTCAGAAACCTTCTGGCATCAGAGTGGACCGGGTTGGGCTGAGACACTGAGGTCCAAGGCCCCTTCTCCTGGAGATAGTGTGAAAGAGTAGAACAAGGATACTGCTGGAGAAACGAACAATGGGTTTTAATGTTGAGGATGGAGAGAGATGCTGTTTTAATGAAATAAACTATTTGAAGCAAGAGCTTGGAACACCAGTCAAGTGTTTCTACTGAGCTTTGTGTGCTCCTGTGGGGGAAGGCGTTGCCTTAGAAGTCCTTAGCGGGTGACATTTCACACTTGGTGGCAGTCTGAGAGCTAACGACGTGGTCATTCAGGTTTGCAGTGAGGTGCTGGATGATTGCTCTGGGGTTTCCATATCATTAATTGAAGCTCTGTCCTTAAAATGCCATTTTCATAATGCTGTTAAGAGTGGTATGGTATTTTAGTTGGAAAAGTGCCACGAGCTCTGCAGATAAAAGAATATTGGTTAGTGAAGTGTGGAAATTTCCTTTTTGGCATAAAGTTAGGATTCAGGAAGTCTGGAATTTGACTGGCGCAGGGGCATCCACCCCTCGTGTGATTTAGAGGCGTGTTAGCCTGGAGGAAGGCAGGAGAGGGGCTGGGGTATGTAACTTTAAAGAACTAGCACAGAAGAAATGAACATGAGGTAGTCGAATGCATTTAGCTAAGGCAGGGAGGGCAGTCATTGTCCTTTTATGAGTGGGTGATTGGAAAGAACAAAATCTAGGGTTCAAACCTGACCTTCCCTGAGTGATCTTGGAACAGTTGCTTGTCCTTTCTGAGCTTCAGTTTCCTCATCTGCAAAACAGGCAATAATACACTTGTCACTTATCTAGAGCGTGGAATTAGGAACCATGACAGAACGCGTGTTACGCCATTATCACCATTAGGCACCACTGCTTTCAGTTTTCCCATTCACTGTTTTTGCACATGGTCGCAGAAGGGTTCACAAGGAACAATGAAATCTCTAACAGCCCAACCCTTCCCCAGTCCCCTGGAATTTGACTGGCGCAGGGGCCACACTTGTGACCTGGGGCAGATATTTTAATCATTTTCTTATGCCCCGGTTTCCCTAGGACTATGAATATTAAAGGAGATAAAATACATACAGAGTTTCAGCACAGCAACTGGAGTATAAGAAGGGAAAGGAAGGGCTATGGGGGAATCTGAGACTGTGCGTCCTTGGGGTGAGTGTTTTGATGGGAGGGACAGGTCCTGTTTGGAGAGTCTGGAGGGGATCAAGGGGTAGAGGTTAGAAACCTGGATAATGACATGGCAAATCCTTTCCCTGTGTTGACTCTTGATAGGAAGCACCCTGTACTGGGGTTCCTGTTCTTTTTAGAACAAAATTATTTGGCTGTGTGATCTAAGTCCCAAGTAGAGCTGGGAAAGTGTTGGCAAGAAAACTAGCTTGGGCTTTGGTGTGTTTACAGAGGGCCCAGTCTGATACTCTCTAGCTTTGTAAATGTGGACAAGTCACTGCTGTTTTCCGGTATTTGGTTTCTCCACTGGGGAAGGGTTGGGGGAAATGATTTTAAACACCTATTCTACGTCTTAAGTTACATCATTTCTCAAATGCAGGTCTTAAGGAAAAGCTTCCTGTTTCCCTAATCACAGCTGAAAATTCACCTGTTGTCTAAGGGCCAGGGTATTCATCTTTCATCTGTAAAAGGAGATGATAAAGAGTTCAGCCCTTTTAGCGATGTTGGGACGACAGAGTGAGCACTGTGTGCTATGGATTGTGCCCAGCAGAGAACCGGTCTTTGCAAACACTTGCTGAGTAAGTCAGTGAATTAACAGAAAATGCATGAACAGACCTCTTGGTTATATGGATGGTTTAGTGCAATTCACTAATGAAATGAAATTCACTAATGAAAGAGACATTTTATACTGCAAATCAGTGGTTCTGCTCATCTCGTGCTATGTTAGAAGCCAGTCCCAAACTTGGGCTCTCATACCTGCAGCTTGGGTGGTGTTGGTGGGGCCAGCTCACGTCTGCTGTGTGCTGGGCAGCGGGTAGCTGTGGAAATGGTGACAGGCCAGGGTCATACAAAGGCTCACTCACTTGTCTGGTGAAAGATTGGTTCTCCCCTGAGACCTCGGCCTGAGCTGTGAAGAGGAGGCTCTGTATGTGGGGTGCCCCAGATTTAAAGAGGGGTGACCCTGGGGGAGAGTGCACAGGCCATTTGGAAGCCGTTGTCACCCTTTATGACTCCTCTTGAAATCACATGTACCGTTCCACTGCATTTGCATCTTCTGTCAGACAGCTTAAATTCAAGGAGACCACAAAGACTCCCCCCCAAAGGGACAGTATAGATGTCACCTTCTCATCAGGAAGTAGCAAGGTTTTTGTCTAAGTGAGATGAGAACCAGTGTGATCATTTTTGAAGAAAACAGTGGGCCCCATCAAGATATCCATGTGTATCTAGCATGTGTGTTTATGTAGCAGTGTATGTATTATGGTTATATGTAGGATAATCACAAGTGTGAATATATACACAGAAGTTTTACAAAGTAATACTGTATTATGTGTAATGCATTCTGTTTCCTTTTCTGTTCTTTAAAGAAAGATGTTCTTTGCCAACCCACTCCAATGATTTTTCTGACACGCCGCTGTGCTGTGCCCTGGTCTGTTTCTTCCAGATAGCCCTGGGCAAAGCACCGTTTCTAAGCACTCAGTGTCTGGCAGTGCCCACAAGCACCTGACTGCATTTCTAGCCAAGATTTTTGCGTCAGCAGTTCCTGGTCGGCCCCTAGTTCTTGGCCAGCAGGACAGTCGAGCCCTGCAGCCTAAGAGGACATGGAGCTCAGCCCCTGGTTGTCCCTGAGTCGCCCGGGCTTCTTTGATTGCACAGGCCGCTGGTGGATCTGGAGACGGTGATGGGCAAATGGAGCGTCCAGGCCGACCATGTGCAAATGAGCCTGCTCCTGAGCAGGGCCACCCGACATGTGTCCCGAGCCAGTGCCCGCCACAGAGAGGTTCCCTGGTAGAGAATGGCTGTCTATGCCACATGATGCCATTTCTTACATGGCAGCGAGGCAGGTGACTGGAAGGCGGGCTGTGGCCAGCCAGGGCCTCTTGACACAGGGAGGCATGCCGGATTTTCTCTTTCCTGGAACTGTTGGACCCCATCCTCCAGGTTCCTCCTGGGACCTTCGTCCCTGTTTCATTTGGGGGCCACCTGGGAGCCCTGTTTCATAAACTATGACCCAGGCGCAGATTTTTTAGGGTCTGGCTTCTGGCACGCCAACTGCATGTTCCAAGACGTGGGTACTGATCAAGATACCCAGTGCCACTTTTCCTATGGCCCAGCGTGGCCAGAGAAGCAGGCCGGAAGCTGTGGTCTTCCCGTCAGAATGGGCCTTATGGCCAGTGTTTCTGGGGCATCACTGGGTCCTCAGCTCCAGACGGAGGTCTGAAGAGAAACCCTGAGCAGCAGCCGGGGTGCCGCGCCGAGCAGGGGGTCAGAAAGTGTGCTGGCCAAATACAGGCCACAAGTAGTATGTGAGCAGACAATCGGGGTGATAGATGAGGTGATAAAGAGACATTAAAATCATAAATAAAATTCAAACAAGAACAGTAGGGATATATCAATAAGCAAAATAATAATGCATGAGATGAGAAGGCAGTCCAGTCCTTCCTCCCCTCCCCGGGGGCAGGGGTTTTCGGTGCTTTGGTCAGAGGTGCTGTGTGCCTTGTGTCCTAAAACCCAGAGCAAGTTTTCCCCTTCCTCCTCTCTGTCGGGAAGCGCAGGTTCACATTCTGGGTGTAAATGATAGTAGAAATGAAAAACCAGGGCACAGTCACACCAGGTACCTGAGATCAGAGGCGCTGGGGAAATGAAAATGTTAAGTTTGCGTTTCCACTGCCGGCCGCAGGGGCCTGGGTGGCACCGCCTCCCCTCGGCCTGCACGGCCTTTTCATTTCCTCTCCAGCCCCCGGTTCTCACACGCACGTACACTGGGTACGGGGCAGGACACAGCCAGGGCCCTGTCTTCAGAAGGTGCCACACAGGGGCGGAAAGTGGGCCAGTGGTGCTTTTCATTCTGAACACAGGAGGAAAGGAGGGCGGCGCTCAGGCCTGAGCTGGACGAGGCCAGGTGTCCTTCCCTGGCCTTTCTGCCTCAAGGGTGCCGTGTCCTCGGACCTGCGCATCACAGGATGCAGACTGTGCAGGGGTGGAGTCCCAGCGTTCTGGGAGGCTGAGGCAGGGGGAATAAAAAGGTTTTAAAAGGCTGAGGTTGTGGCTCAGTGCAGAGGCCTTGGGTTCAATTCCCAGGATGTGGTGGGAGGTGCATTTGGGAGCAATTGGCAGCTTCCGTTGGCCTGATCCTTTGTCTCAGGTACAGGTGACCTCGCATTTGGGAGTCTCTTCCCGAATGAATTGCGACCGCAGGGTCACGCAGCTCCAGCCTGGTGTCTGGGGGCTGCTAGAGTCTCCAGAGTCTGGAAAGGTACTGCCAGGAGCCTCAGTGCTCTGATGTCAAGTCCGAGGAAGCTCTTGGCTCCGCAGAGAGTGGGATGAACCTTCCTTCCTTGCACATGGATGTTACACGTGGGAGACGAAGGCATCTGTCACTGGGTGCTAATTGAATTCAGGAAGACAGCAGAGGAGTTCATTGGACACAATCCTTTGTCATCATGTTTTCTGATTCTTCGCAGTTCACTCACATCTGTTATCACACTTGAGCTTCCCATTTGTGAATTTGAATTTTGCATGGTTATTGTTTTTTTCTGAAAGCCAAGCCTTGATGCACGCATGTTCCGTCTCCAAAGACTTGAGATATACAAAGTGCATATGGGAAGTCTGTGCGTCCTGAAGAGTGTAACTCCAGGTGATCACTTGAAACCGTTGGGCCCTTTGTCCCCTGGAGTGGGCCCTGGGGGTTCACAGCACACAGCGCTGGGACCATGGCCACCTCCTTGTGAATTACAGAAAATGCTTTATTTACCATGCTCTTGCTCATCATGACAGCCACGAGATAAAAACTGCTGTATTCCTGCTTCGCAGGGAGAAAACTGAAGCCCAGAGAAATGAAATCACAAGCCCCAAAGCACAGAAAACGTGAGGAGGGGCTGGAACTTGACTCCAAGTCCTGGCACCAGGGCCATGCCATTTGTTCACGGACCCAGCAGCCAGTGCCAGTGCCAGGGCAGAAGAAAGCGGGGAGGATGGGAGGCACTTGGCAGCAGGACTTGCTCCTCTGGCCTGGTTTACTTTCTGGTCTCTGCTGTGCTTGCAGGGTACAGGGTTGCCCCTTGCTAAGCTTCTGGGTTCCTAGGGGACTACTCCTCCTGCTTGTGCCAAGCTGTTCTTGTGATCTCAGCTTCCCCAGGGCAGGGGCCGTGCCCAGGGCTTTGAGGGGTACAGTGGAGCTGGGGCGAGGCAGCTGCGGGGAGTACATGGCCACTACTTGGCATACCGTGGGTCTGTGGTTCAGTCAAGCTGCTACTCGTCTCGGGACCCAGCGGAGGGAAATCGGGGCTGTGGAAGGGGCAGCATGGCGTCGGGGGTGGAGCCACGGCCCGCTGATGGCTTGACCACGGAGAGGCGACTCTCCGAGCCCATTGTCACTATCATTATTTCAGGAAGGGCGAATGACTTTCTGGATGTTCTTTCCTTGGTGGCAGATAGGACAGGACCGAGGGGCTCCCAGAGGAGGACCCGTCCAGAGCTGCGTGGGAGCACCTCCGTGCAGGGCAGCGTAGTCTCCTGGGAGGGGCAGGCTTTTAGACTGCCGGGGATCCGGCCCCAGGTCTGCCACTTTCCTCCCTGAATGGCTTTGGCTCAGGAGCCAGGCCCCCTCTGCCGCCCCCTCTGCCTGGCAGTGCGGGCCGGACACGTCCTCAGGGCCGCGTGTGACGCTGTCAGCCAGCCGGACGCTGTGTGCCTAACACGTGCTCCACAGACCGACCAGTTACTCCCCGTCCGCGGGTCTGCGCCTGTGGAAGCGGGTGTGAGTTCCAGGTGCTCTTGGGAATCTTCCTCGACACGAGAGTTAGCATTCTGGGTTTTTTGTCTGTTGTGGGGCTGGAGCTCAGGCCTTCACGCATGGCCAACAAGAGCACGACCACCGAGCGACACCCCCAGCTGTGAGCCTGATACTTGTGTGTCGTTTTCCCTGTGCCCGCTACTCTGCCGGCCACCTTTTTTTCATCTCAGATATAACATCATTATTTTATCTCAGATGAAACAGACGGTCCCAGGTGCTCCCTTGGTTGGTTTTTCCAGGACGCGATTTCCTTCCCTCTGGTTCCCGCCAAGCCCTTGGTTTGTGCAGAGGAACCAGCCCCTGGTATCTGGGTGAACAAACAGCTTCCAATCAAATTGAAAATTATTTGAATGAAAGGGATGTGGGTCTCTTTTCTGTCCTTTTCTTTTCCCCTCCTCTGCTGAAAATGGCCAGCAGCTTTCTCGCAGAGGGTCACAGCATCAGCACATAGACACCTCTACTCTCTGAGAAGCGTCTCTTCTGTCTTGTCGAGGTGAATCAGGAGTAAGAGGAGCAGACCAGGGCCGATGGCCTCGGCAAACCTGTGTCCTCGCAGAGCGTGTGGCCCCCTCGCCTGCCTTCCCGCCATATCCTCCCCCGCTTCTGCCTGGCCGTTGTCCTTTCCTGAGAACCCCGCTGGGGTCCCCGGATTCTCTCAGGTTCCGCAGCACCCCAAACCGTAGCTTGTTGTTCATTTCATTGTCACCAGAGCCTAAGGTGAGGGCGGCCACAGTCTGAGGAGGGCCGATTAGAGGGACGGAGAGAGTGTGTCCCTCTGGATTCGCGTGTCAGTGCGCTGAGCGCTTGTGCCCGTGTGTGTGTGGCGCTGGGAAGGGGCGGGGTTCCCTGCCCAGTGTTGTGGGAGCTTGGGGTGTCTCTTCCTCCTTCCGTGGAGACAGACCTCAGAGGAATCATAGCTCAGGGTTTCAGAGTCGGGCTGCTGATGCTTCCAAGAGGAAAGAGTGCCCGCTGCCCCCTGTGCCCCAGCCCTGAGGAGACCCCTCACCTGGGCGCTCGGGTGCCAGGCCGCTGACAGCCCAACGGTTCAAGCAGCTTCTCCTGTGATAGTTACTCTAGCCGGGCTCAGCAGTGACAGACGCTAACTTGTCGCTTAAATGAGAGAAGGTGTTTGTTCTGTGTCGGGTTGTTTTAAAGCCGCCTCTCGGAAGGAAGAATGATTGAGACTGAGGTGGTTGCGGTGGAGAGAACAGACCCGGGGGGCCAAAGATAGCACAGGGGGAATGGACGGGAGGTTTTCTGGAAATACACGTGGGTAGAATCGTACAGATGTATCAGACTTCTTTTAATTAGTGAAAGTAAAGATGTTATTATGTTTGCTCCTCATGGAATACTCACCATGTACCAGGCACCGGGCTGAGAATTTTATATACATTCTCATTCTTATTTTTAGACATTTATTTGCAACTTTACCCCCATTATAAATAGTGCATAGATGATTATCTTTGCCCGTAACTTTTGTCTGATTTATGACATCCTGTTGAAAGATAATTCTTCCGAGCACAATTACTAGGCATGGAATTCTAAAAAAAAAGCCCTTGCAACGCACTGTAGCTTCGTTAGCGCCACGTTCTTCTCCCACGCGGGGGAGGAGCGTGCCTGTGCCCACTTCCTCCCGAACTCTGGGGAAAATCAGTCCTGTTGAAAGAGTGGCATCCGCCGGCTGCGGAACTCAAAGTCCTGATAATTTAAGGCTAAAAAAGAAAAAGGGCAGGCGCTCTCTGATTGGGTTTCTGGCACATGCACGTTTGAGGGAACAGCATGCCTTAAAGACGGAAAGGAGGCGAGGAGAACACGTGTGAGTCTCAGCGCGTTGCTCCCCGCCGCTCTCTGCCACTCTGATCTCTTAGGGCCCCACGCTCTCGCACTGGCCCGTCTCGGAGGCGGAGGGTCAAGCCCTTCCCTGGAATGGTGCCTGGGAATCCGGGCCACTCTGGGGACCTGCGAGTCGGGCCCTCCACCTGTGTGACGTTGACTGCTGTCTCCACGTCCTCGGTCCTCTGCAGGCCCTCGGGTGGGCTCAGTGCCCACCCTTTGGGAAGGGGCAGTGTGGAAGATGGGAAGACGCAGGCACAGCCTGCACGCACGAAGGACCGGGGGTTGCTGGCCCCGGGCTCTGCAGCAGAGGTGATGCTTTCTCCATGCTGAACCAGTTTGAAGGCGCGCACCTGTTCTGGGCAAGCCCCGCGTTTAGCCTGAGCACGTGCCAGCCATCGCCCCAAAAGCAAACGGAGCGAGTCCCATCAGTGAGCAGGTTACGCACCTTCTGGTGAGGGAAAGAGACACCTGCAGGCGGGTGTGGCGGCACACAGCTGCGATCCCAGCGCTCTGGGAGGCTGAGGCACAAGTTCAGATCTAGTAAGACCTGTTTTAAATTAAAGCAAAAAGGTCTGAGAATGTAACTTAACGTGAGGGCCCTGGGTTCAATCCACAGTACCTTCAAAAACACAAAACAAGACAAAGAGCAAGAATTTCATCGCTTCTGTTGAAGGTCAGCTCACGAGCCAAAGCCAAGAAACAGGGATGGCGGAGAGTGACCGGGGAGGAGGGTCACACTGCCTTCCCGAGGGAGATCAGAGCCGATTCTCAGAAGGCGTGATACTTAAATAGAGATCTGAAAGAGGGGGAGGTACGTGGCCATTTGGGGCCACCAGGCCCCAGGTGGGAGCCACTTGGGGCTCAGATGGGCGAGAGAGTGTTTCTGTCTCAGAGTCCCGAGGGCTGGACGGTAGCGAGAAGTGGCCCGGTTGGGGACACACATTGTGGGGCGATCAGATGTCATTTGCTTCCTGCCTGTCCCTGGGCAGCAGCTCCCCGGTGTCCCTCCCCCGGGAGGACTGAGCACTTGTGTAACAGATGAGTCTCAGTTTGGAATCGTGGCTCTGGGTCGCAATCCCTCCGTCCATCTCCCCCTGTGACGATGGTCACCTCTCGAACTAGCATGCACCTTCCTGTCTGAGTTTTCTTCAACAGGAAGTGCAGGAAAAGTCTCATGTAGCAACCTGGATTTGTGCAAGAACCACCTGCTGCCTTTCCTCCCTGCCAGGCCTTCCGGTGGATGAGAACCCGGAAGAAACACAAAGCCAGGAACCACCTGCTGGGGCCTGAAATTATTCAGCCTGACCAAGAAACGAGGAGGGACACGGGCAGGATGCTTTTCCTCATGGATCGCAGGCCGGCCTCAGCACCGCTTGCCTCCCTTCCAGGCTTTGCGTGATGGATGACGTCAGTGAGAGGGGCCGAGGAGCCTTTCCCACGGTGACAGGAAGGCCCCCTCCAGAGGCCTGCTCAGGGCGCTGGAGTTTCCTCCCGCTGTGGCACTGGTCAGGTGTGTGGCTGTGGCCATTCGTGCTGGTCAGAACCGTCTTCAACTTCAGCTGAGTCCCTGCCGGGGAGGCTCTAAGTTGCTGTCAGCCCGAACATCTTATGACTGAGCTCACAGGAAGAACTGAGGAGCAGAGGCCACAGATGAAACCAAGGCATGGGGCTCCAGGGGGCTTCCTGCAGTGGTGTGGCCATGTGAATTCGGGGGTCTCCTTGTGCCAGCCTTAGGCCAACACCCCATTGTTTTTACCATGTGGGCAAGACCTTAAGGACAGAGGAGCAAACTGAAAGCTTCTTCCTTCAAAGAGAAAATCACCTCAGGGCCTGCATATTCTGTAGCTTTCTGCTGTTATGTGCTCACCCAACCATGTGTCTGCACTGGAGTTTTACTTCTCAGGGAGCAGTCAGTGAGAGCAGAACAGACCCCCCCCCAACACCCCAAAAGGCAGCAGTTCCCTCTGGTTCCAGCCTTCGTTTCATTTTGCTAAGGTTTCCTCATCTTGGTAAGGTTTCTACCTTGCCCGTCCCCTGCAAGGCCTCAAGTGGAAGGTTTTACAGAGTAGGTGAATGGCTGGTCTCCAAGCATGACAACTTTAGTGTGAGTCTGGGGCTGAAGCCAGGTCAGGAGAGCCTGACACCTGTCTCCCATTAACACTTTCTTTACCTTCCACTTAACTCTTTCTTCCCAGGCATCATGGCGGCATGAGAGACCCGAGGCAAGGCCCCACCCCGTCTCTCTCTGTCTCTCTGTCTCTCTCTGTCTCTCTCTCTCTCTGTCTCTCTCTGTTTTCTCACTGTGACTGCAGGCTATTGTGGGACTCTTCTGTGCCCTCAGAGAAGTGGCCAGTGTTTTCCAGAGAGCATGTGCTCTACACTGAGCCATGGCTTCCATGCTTTCAGCCAGCGTGTTCCCAGTGCAGATGCGTGTTACTGTTTGATCATGATGTGGCCGCTGTTACTGTGATTCCTGTTGCGGTTGAAAGACCCGTGTTCCAGCAATTCTTTTCCTGCTGCATTTACAAGACGTGTCCCTGGGCTCAGGGCTTTGTTGCTGTTTTGAGTCTGACGTTGTCCTGGGTCTTTGCCTGACAGGCTGTGCGATGCAGTAAGAACCTCCACCCTCCCAGGCCCAGTTACACTGTCTACACAGACAGCGGTGCTGCTGGTGATAAACGGTGCTGGTTCTTTGTGTCTTTAGGTGAATTCTTTTGTTTTGTCCCTACAGCTGACTTAAATGGACCATGGAGCAATTGTCAGGCTCTTTCGGAAACTCCTGCTAGACTCAGCCGCTGCAAGGGTAGGAAAGAAGCAGCCGAACAGGGAGCCCTAGAGTCGTCCCCCTGACTTACAGTTCCACTTTCTGCACTTTCACTTACTTGCAGTCAACCATCGTCCAAAAGCACGAAGTGGAAAATCCCAGAAATAAACAGTGCGTGAGTTGTAAGTTGGATGCCGTTCTGGGTGGCGTGACGATATCACCCAACACTCTCCTCTGTCCCACCCAGGATGTGAGTCACCTCTCTGTCTAGGGCCTGCATGCTGCCTGATGCCTGACGTATGACTTAAACCTTAGCACAGGTCTGTATTACAGCATCAGAATGAGTTGAGTTTGGTACTAGGCAAGGTTTCAGGCACGCACTAGGGAGCTGGTGTTATCCCCTCAGATAAGGCGGACTGCGACATGGACTGAGCTGTACTGTGCTGCTTGTCGAGCACATTGTGCTGTGCTCATAGTAGGTGCTTTATCTAAGAGTTGACCGATTCCATCTTGTTCTTGGGTCGAATGACAGTTCCGACCAGGAGGTGATCATGACGGCGGTGATGGGATACTCGGAGAAGCTGGTGGCTGTGTCTGACCTGAGCTCTACTCACTGGCTCAGCAAAGCTGGTCCATTCCCTTATTTCTGTGTGTCCTCAAGTCACTTCCTCCTCTCTATCCCATGTCCTTCACCCTGGTGCCCACCACTGCCACAGTGTGTTGTTGCATAGTTCATGTAGAATTTGTAGCCCAGCGCAGGATACAAAGTAAGAGTTAAGAAGAGATGACCGTGGGGCCGGAGGGTTAGCTCAGTGGTTCCGGCGCCTGCCTCACAAGTGCAAGGACCTGAGTTCGATCCCCGGTAACCACATATAATGCTGGGCATGGAGACATGCCCACCAACAATCAACACCGCACAATGCCGGGTGTGGTGGCTCACGCCTGTCATCCCAGCACTTGGGAGGCAGAGACAGGAGGATTCTTGAGTTCGTAGCGGCTTGCCTGGGCACCATAGTGAGCTCAGGGCCAGCCTGAACTACAAAGCGAGACCCTGTCTCAAAAGCAAAAAAAAAAAAAAAAAAAGAAGAGGCGACCATGTAAACTCTTTCCTGTGAATAACTAAAGAAAATGTGACGACGTCGATATGAGATACCCTCTTGGGATTAAAGCCTTTCACAGACTCCTCGCTACTCTCAGGATAAAATTGAGACCTCCTGCCAGGCCCCCAGGTCTAGCTTCTGCCAGTGTCCCCCCTCCCTGGTGAGGCTGTCCCTTCAGGGATGGCACATGCATCACCGGTTCACTTCAGCCGCACTGGCTCCTTTCATGCCGTGGCCCCTTCTCTCTGTGGGGCTCACTTCTCTTCCTTTCCATCTTAGTATAGACGTCACTCGGCGCGACCTTCCCTGTCTCCCGGAAGTCCCTTCTTCTTAGTCTCTGTTACAGTCTCCATTGTTTCTCTTGCCACGTTCCTGCGACCTGAAATGATGGTTCTCACTCTATATACACTGTTTCTCTCACGAGACCGCTAAATTCCATGAAGTCTGAGATCATATCTGTCTTTTTAACCACCGTGTGCAGGGCACATGTTTGACACTAGAAAAACATGGCCCGTGGGTGTGGAATGCGTGGATACAAAACCAGCTGCTCATCATCGTAACCACGTGGATAACAGTGCTGAGGTCATCGGGTGCCAAACTCTGCTTTGTTCGCGATCTCCTTTGACCTGTTCAGTAATCCAAGGCAGATGGATACTGTTGGGTGAGGATGTGGCTCACCCGAGAGGTCACCTTGTCCAGCTTCCCCACAGAGAGGCTGGCCTGTGACTGATGTCCCGTGGGAGTGAACCCACCATCTCTCTGATCCAGGACACAGGCAGATGCCTCCTAGCCTTGAGGAAAGGTGAGGGGTGGGAAGGCTTCCCCTAGGGCTGGGTCACACCTTGTAGCATTCACTTTCTGAAGCCTTTGTTCTGAGCTTGGATAGACCAGGTAGGTGGAGGAGGAAGAAAGACTTCAGGGCTCCTCATTCCTTCCAGGGCTGATGGTGTCCTCCCTCAGGTGTGTGTGGTCTCTGTGGCAGGGCAGGGCAAGCAGCGTGGTGAAGAAAGGCTGTGTTTCCCACAGTGATGCACACCCTAGACTCTCTCTTGAGACCTGTGTGCTCAAGGCCTAAGAGGGGAGCAGTCCAGCTTTGACGATGTAGACGTTGGTGTTTGGAACGACTCTGGGGATATTTTAGGTGTTTTGTCTGAAAAAGGCAGCGGCACTGGGAATTGATCCGAACATGGAATGAAGGGTGAACGTAAATCCTGGTTGCAGGTGGGTGGGCTCCTTCCCTGCCACTAGCTATTCTTAGACTTCAGGATTGATGTATTTTGTTTTCAGTACCTGTTCTGTTTGCTACCTGGACACTGTGGCTGACAAACCCAGGCAGGGAAGAAAAGGAAAAGCAGGTTTCATTCTGTCCCTACCTGCTGCATTCACTGGTGTTACAATGGACTTTACCTGAGTTATAGTCTCCTCTGAGAATGGTTTATTTTGGCTCATGATTCCAGAAATTTCTTGTCTGTGTTTACTTTATGGGAATATATGGCAGAGGAGTTTCTTCCTGTTATGGAACCCAGAAGCAAAGAGAGAGAGGAAAGGGTCGTGGTCCTGAAGTTCCTTCAAGACCACGCCCCATGACCTGACTTCCTCCCACCAGGCCCCGCCTCCTAAAGGTTCCCTCACCTAATAGCACCACAATCTGGAGACCAAGCCTTCAACACACCCACCTTTGGGAGACGTTTCAGATTCCAACTACAGCAACCACCCAGAAAATCTGTTTTGTGCTACATAACTGTCTTTTGACAGACTACATATCTTCAGTCTTGCTATGATCTGAAGGGAACCCCATTAGAAGTTCAGGACACTGGCGGCCAGCATCTATCAAGACCTCCTGTCTGCCAGGCATTGTGCTCATGTGCTTGCTGCGACAATCCGTGACATGAGGACAACTTGCTGGTCTTCCTGTTACAGATGAGCCATAGAGAAAGCATGTGAGTGGCCACACCGGGAACTGAGTCCAAGCAGAGTGACTCTTGGACTCCTGTGAGCGGCTCTCTGCTCTGCGGTGGTCCTAACCCTGGGCTCCCGGCTCCGTCACACTCCGTGCTAAGGCCCGAAGTTCGGCTCTCGGGCCCCTCAGCCTCTGATGGCTGGTTTTGTGCAGTTGGTGGGACTTGCAGTGGCCTTGGCTGACTGCACTCACCGACCTGCGGCACAGACGTGGTCCCCGGGGCAGCGAGCCCGCGTTGCCATCGGGAGTCACCCCCAGACAGGCACATCTCTTCCCCATTCAGACCGTGAGGCACTCGGGACAGGGCCACGCTTTGCTTCCCTCCTGTGTCCTTTGAGCGCCTGGCGTGGTACTCAGAAGTGGTTCCGCGTCACTCTGCCCGAGGAGAGGGGTTCAGAGTTCTCCTTTCTGAAGCGGCAGCCTCCTAATGGGAGATAAGAAGCTGCCTTATCATGGCTGGTGTGAACAAGCCCTTCTCTCTTTATAGAACAAATGTGGTTTGCTTTGGCGGCTGTACAGCAGATGGAAAACAGCCACAGACTCCAGAACCTGGCTCCTGGGATAGTTTCAGGGGCTCAACCACCCCGGGCATTTTCCATGGACCCCTTCGTGCTGTAAAACCCTGAGGGACTGCCGCCCCCATGACTCTGTGCAAGGAAAGGCCCCAGACTGCTCGGGGGGCTCCTTCTCGGTTGTTCGGTCTTGCCGTCAGTGGCTTTGAACACAGGCATGTTTGGCCCAGGCTGCCGGACAGCCTGCGGGAGGTAGCTGGCTCGGCCCTGAAGGGAAGGCTCCACCATGCCTCAGAGAGCCTTTCCCCCATGTTTGGCCAAGAAATGTGCGTTCCTTTCAGGCTTGGTTCAGGTGAGAAGAATGAGCGGCTGAACTCTGCCCAGCGTGGGAGCTCCCTGCCGGCGGGAGCTAAATGTCACTGTGGGTACCGAGCGTTAGCAAGGATTTTATTGGTTTTTCTTGGGTCAGATCTTTTCTTGTGTTTCTGCTACAGACGAGGAATGTGTGTTTATTATTTGTCTTTGAGGGAGCTGACTCTGGCTGTGCTGAGCGCCTTGGCCGCGGGAGAAAGAACTAAGGCCTGGGCACCGGTCAGCTTTGCTCCCCTCCTGCTTCCCAGGAAGGCTTGGCCAATGCTCCTCCGCTGTGGCCAGTCAGTTTGCAACGAGGGAGTAGGCACAGGAGGCACTGAGTCTCGGCACAGGCACGCTGGGGGCCGTACCGGCTGTGGCTGACGTGACGGCAGAGCCGCGGGTGTCCGCCGTCCTGACGCGAGGGAGTGTGGGGCCGTGGAGCCCGAGGGGAGGCCAGGTAAGGGGCCCAGGCGGGCACGTTCTCGCTGATTTCTGCAGCCCAAGGCTGGACTCTCCTCCCTGAGAGTCAACACCGCTGGAATAAGGCGACTGAGTCGGAAGGGTAGATGTTAAAAGTGTTTGAAATCATTTAGAATTTCTGCCACCATCAGAAGTGATGCTGGCCCTGCTTCCGCACTGGCTCATGTTTGCTGAATGCCAGCCCTGCTAAAAGTAGAGGCAGTCTTGTTTGTACCCATTTGCGAGAGCTGCCGTGGCCAAGTGCCACAGACTGGGTGACTTAAACAGCAGGTATTTATTTTGTTTTCACTCTTTTAAAGGCTGGAGCAGGGTTTTCAAGATCAGGGTTGGTGTCTTCAGAGGCTCTTTGCTGTGGCTTGTAGATGGCATTATCTTCCTGTGTCTTCCCAGGGTCCTCCCTGTGAGTGTCTCTATATTCACATCTTGTCATTATTTTTTTTTTTTTGAGAGAGGGTCTTGATTTGTAGTCCAGGCTGGCCCTGAGCTCACTATGTAGCCCAGGCAAGCCTTGAACTCAGCAATCCTCCTGTCTCTGCCTCCCGAGAGCTGGGATTACAAGTGTGAGCCACCACGCCTGGCTCTCATCTCGTTTTTTAAGGACATGAGTTGTACTCGATTAGTTCTCACCCCTGATGACCTCACTTTAACTTACATCTTAAATATAGTTACATTATGTGATACTAAAGGTTAATTGAGACCTTAACATGAATTGTGAAGGAATACAGGTCAGAGTGTAACATGTGTCCAGTGGTTGTATTAGTCAGCTTCCCATTACTGTAACAAATATCTCAGATAATCGACTTACAGAAGAAAAGGTTGATTTGGGTTCATAGTTTCTTGGTCTATGAACAGATTGGTTTTGGACCTGTGATGAAGCAGCACAGCATGATGGGTAGTGTGTGGTTGAGCAAAGTCTTCCACCTCATGTCTGAAATGAATAAGAGAGAAAGAGGAGCTGGAATCCCCCATCCCTTTCTGAGGCACACCCCCAAAGACCGGATGGCCTCCCACTATCCCACCACCTAATTTAGGCTTCCACCACCTCCCAACAGCACCAACCCAAGGACCAAGCCTTCAACATGCAGGCCTTTGGTGGACATTTGACCTCTGGACTGTCGCTGTGGTCATAGGGCCATTTTGGTCAATGTTGGAGCTCAGACCCTGTGCTTGGACTGCCGCCTGCAGCTCTAGTGGCAGAGCTGGAACTCACACTAGAACCTCTGATTCCAAGGTCTAGGCCTTCTCCGCTAGGCTCCAAGGTCTAGGTTTTCTCTGCCTAGCCCCTCCCCAGAAGGACTGTTGGGGGGATTGTAGGAAGCTGTCCATCTCCCTGCCAGGAAGGAACCATGGAGCTGTGCTTTCACACTGGTGCCTTGTTCCTCCTTTTGGGACAACTGGCCTTGACTGGTGGCCACCTGCTCTGGGAGGAGTCCTTCTGGTGATGCTGTGACTGCTCCTAGGGGAAGCGGGCTGCAGGTTCCACGGGCAGGGGCCCTATCGCTGCTGTCTCTGTGGTCCTCGCTGCGTGCTGAAGGAAATCTGACAGCCGTGGGCTGCACCCGGACAGGGCGTCCCTCTGCTGGCACCTCCTTCCCTTCCTCTTCCTCCTTGCTTCCGTCACTCAGCTGTCCCGCGGAGCAGTGATGTGTGCACGCACGCTGTGCCCTTTGCAGGGCCCGGGCTTTCCTGACGAGACTTGTGCTTCTGTGGGCACCCTTGTAATTTCGAAAGCCCTCTCGCTGTTTCCTTGAAATTCTGCTCTGCTCCGCTGCCATGGCTGGGGCAGGAGGTGACAGCGAGGTCAGGGAGGCCTTGGTTCTCAGCATCGGTGTCACCAGTCAGTCTCCCCTCCCCCTTCTGCTCCCTCATCCTCCTCTCTTGCTCTTCTTCCACCCAGACTGGCCATGTCTACGTTGCTGTATCCTGGGAGAATAGGACACTGATGTAAGCTTTAAAATTTTTCCATGTTGCCCTTGTTGGGTGGCAAATGCCCTTTTTTTCCCCGTCTGTCTTTGTGGCGAGGATTTATGGACCCAGGAGCTGCGAAAGGTCAGATATCCCTGGGCTCTCAGAGCCGGATTCTGGGGAGACGTTTGCTCCCCTTACCTGAAGTCAAAGCGTCTTTCCGGAAGGCCTGGGAAAGAGTGTTCCGCTCACTTGGGGCCGAAGGCTCTCTTCTCACTGCCGTCTGCCCCTCTGATGCCATTTACCTTGGCTGGCCTTGGGTAGTCACCCTGCCTTTAGAATCCTGTCAGCTCAAAAATGCTAAAGATCTGTATCATTTCAGAAATTCAGCAGATTCCATTTCAGTTCTGTTTCTTTCTTATCTCAGTTCAAATAACAGACTACTCTTTACTAAAGAAAAAAGCCGTGGCAACACCCTCTAAAGTCATTTCCACCAGCAAATCTCCCCACCTTCCTAGCTGTGTTTGTGCACCGACAGGGAACTGAACCGGCAGTCACTTAACCTAATCATAGGTATGGGATGGCTGGTGGAATCTGGGGACAGATTTCATTTTCTTCTTTAGATGTGCCTGGGTTGCTTAATTAAGGGGAAAAAAAACCCCTAAATGTGTGTCATTTCTCTAGAGACAGCCAAGTCGTTCCAAGATAAATGAGTAAAAAGCGTATAGAACCCAACCATTGTTAACAAGCTGTGTTAACCAGGATAATAACCCTGAGCACTGTCAGCCCTAACATCGCTGAGGGTGGGGGGAGGGGGAGGGTTAAGCATCGGATGGTCTGTTTATTAAATCTTTTGTTGCATGGGGCTGGATTTCATTTTGACCCACTGGCCTACTTTCCTCCAGGCCCAGGAGGCTCCCTTGAACTTCTCTGCACGCTGCTGTGTCCTGTCCTTTCTCCCTGCCAGGTCACTGGGGAAGTCTTTCCGGCAAGGGCAATACTAAAATAGCAGCAACTAATAGAAAAACTACTTTCCCTTCACATGAAGTCTGGGTTTCAAGCGAAATGTGTCCCTCACCAGAATTCCACTTACAGCACAGGGAGGAGCAAGGGTAAGTTTTTGTCTTGCTGCCCCAAGACAAGGCCTTTGCTCTACTGTGTGGCACTTGTTTTTCAGTAATACTGAGGACTGAACCCAGGGCTTTGCACTGAGCTACATCCCCAGACCTTTTTTATTTAATTTATTTTTTCAGTGTCGACACAGGGTCTTGCTGAGCCCTAAAGTTCCAGGCTGGACTCAACATTTATAATCTTCTTGCCTCAGCCTCCCAGAGTTCCGAGATTACAGGCTTGTGCCCCTGCCACCAGACAGGCCACATGTGGCGAATTTTATTGGGCAAAGCAAGACAATTTGAACCGGGTCCTGCTTTTGGAAGGAAAGGAAATTAGCCTCTGCCTGCCCCAGCCTGGCCCAGAGTTGCCTTCAGCTGTATTCTGATGAGGCGGGTGGTGCCTGTCCCCGTCCACTGCACGGAGGAGGGGACGTGCCAGCTCTTAAATGCCCTCCTGTGGAGGGACTCTCGGCTGTTCTTCTGCACTGTTCAGTAGGGGAGGGGACATTTTTCACATACTGCCTTTGCCAGATTATAGTTATTCTGGGAACCACGCCAAATACTCCTGTTGTTCGGAACCTGACCGAAGAGGAGAGGCTCTGTGAACTTCTGCTATCTGGTTGGGCAAACTCCAAAAGTCAGTTGGGGGAGCTGGGCTAGGAGAGAAGTGGTTGAATTGGAGTCACCCTGCATATTTCATCACTATCTGCGTTAAACAAAGGGTTCGCATTTGCAATTCTCTGCTGTTGAAACCCAGTGACTCAGGAAAAGCCATGTGACTGAGTCCTGTTGTAAAAGCCAATCCCCTGAGCCCTGTTTGAGCTTAATTTCCCTTCCAAGTTTACTACCCAGAACCTCAGAGCTGGGCAGGAGATGGTATTTATACAAAAACCCAATTTCTCCTTTGAAGAAAGTTTCAAGTCTAAGATACGTCCTTTCATTTGGCTATTTGGGGACAAATTTTTTTAGCTTCCATAACAGTATCTCAGAAACACATCGAAGAGATGCTGAGGAAGGGCTCTGTTTTAATGTGGTCCTTTATTCCAAGTGCCTGAGGCAGTCCGACCAAAGACTACTGCTCTAGCACTGAAGTAGGCAATACACGGAGGGGCATGGAGACAAAACATGGTGATGAGAAAGATGCTATCTCTGCTACCCATGAGGATATGAGATTCATCGTCAGTGGTAGAGGCAGGAAAAGCTAGGGGCCAGCTCTCCAGGATGAATGCCCATGGGGGGGACATCTGTCTTTCATCCCTTTAACAGATACCTCCCAAGCCTACAGTTTCAGCTACTGAAACCCAGATCCTCCAACTCAGCTTCTTTGCTCACACTGCAATTTCTCTGTAAGCAGTCTGGCAAGTCTCCAGTGTATGGGACCAAAGGCTCTCCATCTTCTCCAACCATCCGAGTGTGTTGTCCTTGCCTACACAGTTTAGTATGACCTCACCCTTGTCTGTAGTCATACAAGGGATGAGCTGCATCATGGGAAGCTCATCTCTCACTTCCACTCCTACTGCATTGGCCAGAATTTAGGCATGTGACTACACTTAATTGCAAGGGAGACTGGGAAATGTGCTTTTTATTTTTGACGACTCAGGCCCTTGTGCTTTCAAGGTAGGCACAGTACCACTTGAGCTAAATCCCTGGCCCAAGAAAAGGAAAATTGATTAGGAAGAGTAGAGGTATGTTTAACAGTCTCTACCGGGGCCAGAGAGTTAGCTCAGTGGTTCCGGCACCTGCCTTGCAAGCACAAGGTCCTGAGTTCGATCTCGGTAACCACATACAATGCTGGGCGTGTTGACTCACATCCACCAGCAATCAGTACCACATACCACAGTGCCAGGCGTGGTGGCTCACGCCTGTCACTCCAGCACTTGGGAGGCAGAGGCAGGAGGATTGCTGAGTTCAAGGCTTGCCTGGGCTACATAGTGAGCTCAGGGCCAGCCTGAACTACAAGGCAAGACCCTGTCTCAAAAAAAAAAAAAAAAAAAAGAGTCTCTCCCCTTGTCACCATTGTATGTAATAAGTAACACAGCAGTAGACACAGGCAACCCACTAGCATAGGGCTCCCTGTGACCTGGGAGAAGACATTTTTAAGTACCACTGCACTAAAAACAGTGGGTTGAGAGTCCATTTTCTTGAATCTCAACTCCATCTGGGCTTATATCTCTCCTTTTTGAGGAAAGCTGAAATTGGAAGTTGAGAGTCAGTGAATTACTCTAGGTCTTTGTACTTAACATCAGCTAAGGAGTCATAAAATATTCTTGGAAGAAGGAATTAATACGAATACCATGATACCCCCCATCCATTTCGGGTGAAGGAATGCCGCAGGCCTAGCAGGAATATTGCACCTTTCTGGAGCCTTCTTGCCCTGTACATGCAGACCTGGGCTGGTACAAGATGTCCTCCAGAGTTTTGGAGTACGGGCTGCGGAGAGGAGAGGCGGTGCAGAGAGCTCTTATGTCATGTGGTAAATAAACAATAAATGGGTGTTTCATTTTCCATTAGCCAGAGAAGCATTTTATTTCCACTAGAAATGGGAGCCAATGTGAAAACAATTAGTGATAGTGGGTTTACGGTGGTGTCCCGGGAGGAGGCAAAACCCTGGGGGCCAGATGTCTGTACTTCATTGGCTTCTTGTTCAGAGAACATTCATGAGTTCTTTCCACCCCTACCCATTCCCCATTCTGCTGAATAAAGGGCCAAAATATCAAAATTAGGAAAACAGAATATTCCCTGAATAGCAGGGGCAGGAAATTGGAGATAGAGACTCCTGCCTCTGCAGTTGGAGAGGAAGAGGCCAAGAGAGGCAGGAAAAGTCCTCACCAGTGTTCCCAGGATCCCCTGGGCCGGGAGTCTTGAGGTGACCTCCATAACAAACATGCAGAATATGAAAGATGGAAGAAGAAACCAGAGCAAAAATGGGATTACTGAGTACCCCACACACCCCTCTTGCTGGAATAGTATCGTCTGTGTCGCACTCCATCCTAGCGTTACTGTAACTCACCACCGTGAGCACCCAAGCCAATAGCTTGCCTGTGACGTACTGCTATGATTTAGACCCAGCATGTGCCCCTGAGTGTCATGCGTTTGGAGGTGGGGCCTTTGGAAAGTGACCAGAACCTACCAGCGGATGAATCCGTCCATGAGCTCATCATCTGCTGGCATTATTAGAAGGCAGCAAAAACTTAGGGATGGTTTAGTAGCAAGGTGTGGGCCATGGGGCCTGACCTTGGGGACTGCATCTGGTGCCTGGCTCCTTCCTCTCGGGCTTCTTCCTCGCTCTGCTCCCTGGCAGCTATAGGTGGGTAGCTCTCCTCTGCCACATCCTCCCGCCATGCTGTGTCTGCCTGGAGCTGGCTGTCTACGTCTGGGGTAGATGTTCTTCTGCCCAGATCCCCTCCAGGCTTCTGCTGGATTTGTCACTGCTGGTCTCCATCTGAGTCTGAAATCCTGGAGCCACTGGCCGCATGTGGTTTCTGAGTAGTCAAGCCTGGCCCTGCTGAGATGCGCTCTAAGTGTGATTTCCAACTTACTTTGAAAACCGAGTGTAAATATCTCAAATGTTTATACCAGTCACATGTTAATAAAATATTGGCTATCATGGGTTACAGACAGTGTTTTGTGAAAATTAATTCCACCTGCTGCTTTTCACCTTTTTAATGAGGCTCAGGAAAAACAGGCCTCTTATGCAGTCAGAACAAGTTTCCAGCCCACATATTTTGGAGATTATTAGTCATAATCCCAAGGATTTTAAAAAATTTTATCATACGTTTGTCTCATTTGGTCCTTATGAAAAAACTTGTGAAAGGCAGGAAGCTTGGGCGAGATGCCAAGTCTTGCTGGCTGGCTGTTATTTCCCTCAGTTCTGAGAAGGGCTGGGCTAGGTGACTGTGCCATGAGTCCGTGACCTTCTGATATTAGTTACAAGAAAGGGCTAAGCTGGACCAGATTCTTTCCCTGGGGACCCCTTTGCTGGTTCCTCACCTTAGAACATCTTGCAAAGTCTTTTCCAGTTGTTTCAGATGTACATTAAAAGAGAAGTCAAGGTTTTCAACATCCCTGGGACTTATCCTAGGTTTCATTTGAAATTAGACTCATTATAAACTCTTATTGTCAAACACTTTTAAACTTTAAGATATATCGAAACTTGTAAACATTTTATTTATGTTTTATCTATATGTTCCACTTTTTTCCTTGGAAAATGTTGTATTCAGTTTTACAACCATAACCACAATTTTAGACCATTTCATTAGCTAAAAAAGGAACTATATATCCCCAACTGCCCTCTACTGGAGCCTCACGTGACCCCTCGCTTTTCCATTTCTGTAGATTTGCCTCTTCTTGGTATTTCACATAAGTAAAAATTGTATCACATGTCATTTTTTTCAAATATAACATTTCCAAAATTCATCTGCATTGTAGCATACACCAGAACTTTATTCCTTCTTATGGCTGTGCGTGTTCCACTGTACGGATGTGTTTGACCACTCATCAGTTGATGGACATTGGGTTGTTTCTGCCCTTGGGCTATCGTGAATAGTGCTACTAGAACACTATAGCTGTTCTCAGTTCTTTTCATTCATACCTAGGAGTAGAACTGCTGGGTCATATGGTCATTGTATGTTCACCATTTAAGGAGAATGTTTTCCAAAGTGCCTACACCACTACCCTTTCCTATTGGCAGTGTTTGAGTGTTCCAGTTACTCCACCTTCATAGCTACACTTGTTCTTTTCTGTCTTTTTAAATTAAATTCATGTTAGTTGATGTGAATTGCTGTCTCATTACAGTTTTGATTTGCATCTGCCTAATGACTAATGCTGTTGAGCATCTTTTTATTCACTTAGAGGCTATTTATATGCTGTCTTTGGAAAGAAGTCTTTTCGGAGTCTTGCCCATGGTTTATACGGTTGGTCTTCTTATTATGGAATTGTAAAAGTTATACTGAAACTACAACTACCTATTTGGATATGCAATTTGTAAATATGTTGTACCATAGTGTGTGTTATTTCCATTCTCTTGATGATGTCCTTTAACATTCAGGTGCTTTATTTTGAGGAAATTCAGCTCTCTTTGCCCCTCCTCCCCTCCTCCCCTCTTCCCTTCCCTCTATCCAATCCATATCTCCTCTCCCTCTTTGCCCCTGTCCAAAAATACTGTCTAACGCATGGTCTCAGTGTTTCACTGATGTGTTTTCTTCTTAGGAGTTTTCTATTTTAGTTTTTAGACTTAGGCCTGGAGTCCTTCTTGAGCTGATTGGTGTGCAGGGAGTGAAGAAGGGGTTGGGCTTTGTCCTTTGGTCTGTACGTATTCAGTTCTCGCCCTGCTACTCTTGAGAAGACGGTTGTTTTTCCATTGAATTATCTCGGGACTCTTGTTGCAAATCAGTCGACCACAAGAGTGAGAGTTTGTTTATAGATTCTTAGTTCCAGACCAATGATCTGTTTGTTCTTCCTTATGCCAGTATCATACCATCTTTATACTGTAGCTTTATACTAAGTTTTGAAGCCATGAAATCTAAGTTTTTCTGCATTGTTCTCTTTCAAGATTGTTTTTGCTAGAGAGGAAAGAAAAAATTTGATAGTTAAAAAAATGGAAACAGTAGTAGGATGGAAGTTTGAAGGGAATCGGGAATGGGAAAAAAAGAGAATCAAGATATATCATGTACAGGTACAAATTCTTAATGATGAATGTGATCATAACACATATCTAAAATGTACCAATAAACTTAATAAAGGGGGGAAAAGGATTGTTTTTGCTCTTCTGGGTCACATGAATTTCAGAACCACTCTGTCAGTCTCTGCATAAAGCAGCTAGACTCCTGATAGGAATTACATTAAATCTGTAGGTAAATTTAGGAATTTCTGACATATTAACAATATTAAGCCTCTGATTCATGGAGTGTCATTCCAATTATTTGGATCTTTTCTTTCTTTCTTTCTTTCTTTCTTTCTTTCTTTCTTTCTTTCTTTCTTTCTTTCTTTCTTTCTTTCTTTCTTTCTTTCTTTCTTTCTTTCTTTCTTTCTTTCTTTCTCTTTCTTTCTTTCTTTCTTTCTTTTTTTGAGACAGGGTCTCACTTTGTAGTTCAGGGTGGCCCTGAGCTCACTATGTAGCCCAGGCTAGCCTCAAACTCAGCAATCGTCCTGCCTCTGCATCCTGAGTGCTGGGATTATAAGTGTGAACCACCATCCCTGCTATTGTTGTATGTGGTTACCAGGGATTGAATAGACAGGTGCTGGAACCAAATCTCTGGGCCTGGATCTTTAATTTCTTTGAAAAATGTCAGCCTAGGGCCAGAGATTTAGCTCAGTGGTTCCCGTGCCTGCCTCACAAGCACAAGGCCCTGAGTTCAATCCCGGTAACCACATACAATGCCGGGCGTGGAGACTCACACCCACCAGCAATCAGTACCACATACCACAGTGCTGGGCGTGGTGGGTCACGCCTGTAATCCCAGCACTCGGGAGGCAGGAGCAGGACGTGTTTGTTTTTCATTTTGTTTTTTGAGACAGGGTCTTCCTTTGTAGTTCAGCCTGGTCCTGAGCTCACTATGTAGCCCAGGCAAGCCTCCAACTCAGAGCAGTCCTCCTGTTTCTGCCTCTTGAGTGCTGAGATTATAGGCATGAGCCACAACACCCGGCTTTGTGGTGCGTGGTACCCAGGACTGAATCTGGGATTTTTCATTTGCCAGGCAGATGCTGGAACCACTAAGCTATATTTGTCAACAACACGTTTCAATCTTTTTCCATTTTCTAACAGTCTTTTATTTTCTTTTTTGTGCCTTGAAAATTTATACTATTCAGATACAACGAAGGTCTGTAATAATCACCCATTGGACGGATCTCAGATTATTCCCACTTGGCTTCATATAAAGAAATGTGACGTTTAGAATGATTTTTCTCCTGCTCTGGTCTGTGTGAGTGTGATGTTATCGTTGGCTCCCAGGCACCTGCTGGGGAGAAATAACCCTTGCCAGAGATACTGGACAGAAGTCATTGTTTCCTTCCCATGCCCAGCACTTGAGCATCAGTGACTGATTGTTATATAGAGCTGCTGAGAGAACCCTGGCTCATCTCCCAGTCTTTAACAGGGTAGATTAGCCTGGGCTCCCTGTGCCGCCCTGCTCCACAGAGGACTTGCTCGCTCCAGACCTCCTATACACACAATTCCTATCCCTGTCCTCTAATTCCCAATGTGGTCTTGTCTCTGGTCTTCCAGGACTCTTCGGTTCATTAAATTATTGATCTCCCTTGACCACTATCTGATTTTAGATTACTCTTAACTCGTTTTGGGCAGGGAAGGGGCATCCAAAACATTCCCTCATCTAGTATGGCCAGATGCTGACTCATGGGTACAGGAGCCCTTGGCCAGCGTGTCTCCACTGTGGCTGCTGCCAGTTCATGGTGCTGGACTATAGCGAGGGAAGGAGGCTTCTGAGTATAGGGAAACCCTCGGGGATCTCGGGCAGTGGCTGTTTACTCATGGATAAATATGTATTTGAATTTGCTTTCCCCTTTCCAGTGTGACTGCCAGTGTGTCTTGTCTCAGCCTCTGCCCAGGAACGCGAGTACGTGTTTCGGTGTATGATCTTTGCACTGTGTTTGTTCATTGTTCCCAATGGAAGCCACAGGCCTCTCTACAGACCAATCGGTATTCCCTGGTTGCGTAGATTAAAACTCAGCTTCTTGGTGAGTATGTGAGTGACCAAGTGGAAGGTCTCAGGAAAAGAAGACTAAACATTGGCCTCTCCCTGTCTTTCTGTCCCTGTCTCCCTTAGGCACATAGATACAGACATACGCATGTATATATTTAAGCCTTTGATCTATTTTAAATCAATTTTTGAAGTTGGTACAAGGAAGGGTCCAGTTTCATTCTTTTCTATGGTATTATCCAGTTGTTCAAGCAGCACTTGTTGAAAGACTATTATTTTTTCCATTGAATTATGCTAGCATCCTTGTTGAAAACCAGTTGCCTGTAAGAGCAAGGATTTGTTTCTAAACTCTAGCAAGAGAGTCTTATAATGTGTATCCTCTATTCTCTGGCTTCTTTTCACCTAATGTGATATTTTTGAGTTTTCCACATATCATTGCCTATCTCAGTAGTTCATTTTTAAAATTACTGAATAGTATTCTGCTTTTGGATGTATCAGAGTTTGCTTATCCCCTCTGCTGTTGTTGGACACTAAGTTGTTTCCAGTATGAGTCTTTTGTGTAGACATAGATACAGGTTTTCATTTCATTTGGTGAATTTCTAGGATGTAGAATTGCTGGTCTTTAGCGTACATATGTGCTTTTGTTAAAAATTCTGCCTGGGGCCGGAGATTCAGCTCAGTGGTTCTTGTGCCTGCCTAGCAAGCACAAGGTCCCTGGTTCGATCCCCGGTAACCACATACAACCATATCAGGCTTGGTGGCTCACACTTGTAGTCCCAGCACTTGGGAGGCAGAGGCAGGAGGATTGCTGAGTTCGAGGCTTGCCTGGGCTACATAGTGAGCTCAGGGCCAGCCTGAACTACAAAAGCGAGACCCTGTCTCAAAAAACAAAAAACAAAAAACTGCCTGTTTTCCAATGTGGTTGTGCAGCCTGTGATTGTGTTTTGTGCTAGAAGAAATAAAACATGTAGATCTGAGTGGCACCTGTGGTGTCCTCCAGAATGACCCCTGAGCCCCTGAATGTCCCTCCTGATTCCTGGTCTGGGCTGATGCTTTCGGTAGTGGCCACTGGCTGCCTGAACCCTGAGCCCAGGGCCGCACGAAAGAGAAGTTGCTGTGTGTCAAGCTCTCTAGGAGCCTGAGCAGGATGGGGTGGGGCCGACTGTTCAAGAGAGCCGCGTTCTGCCTTACGCCCTGAAATGGTAGATTAATTCCTCTGAGAATCTAGGGAAGCCCATTAATCCAAACCAGACATCTTCCCTGCTCCCTGGCCGCTCACTGTTTATGCACAGATGTAGATATCCTGGGTCAGATATGCAAAATGCACGTTTAAAGAAAATGTGACATCTTTTCCTGAAAAAATAATTTTACGGAGGTAAATTTGTATGCAGTGAAATGGGTAGCTTGTAGTATCAGGTTTAATGTGTTTTGATATACAACAAGTAACTACCCCACCCATAATACCAACACTTTGGGAGGCTGAGGCAAGAGGATTATAACTGCAAGCCCAGCCTGGGTAATTCAGCAACTTGGTAAGGACTTATATATAAAAAAAAAGATAAAGGATTGGGGATGTAGTGCAGCAAAAGGGTGTTGGGTTCAATCTCCAGAGTGTGTGTGTGTGTGTGTGTGTGTGTGTGTATTCATATATATGATGTGGACTATTTCAGAGGGAGAAACTCGACAAGATCTCTCTTGAACTCCTACGTTTCCAGGTGTTTCCCCGATGCCTGCCTGACCCGCGCAGCCCAGGGTTCCGTACAAAAATAGGTCCCAGACAGATCCAGGTCTGGTCCTGCTAGTGCCGGGGGCCCTAGTGATAACGACCCAGGTTGGCAGGTTCACCCCACAGACCGTGGGAGTTCAGATCCAGGAGGGCGACAGTCCAGGGAATGTGACCGGAAAGCAACTCTCACGTATTTTTGGTTTCCCAGGGTGTGTAAAAGTTATATTGTAATCTAGTGAGCATGCGAGAGTATTTTGTCGAGAAAAATGAACATACTTTAACTTAAAAATATTGTCTCGCGGGCCGGAGGGTTAGCTCAGTGGTTCCAGCGCCTGCCTCGCAAGCGCAAGGTCCTGAGTTCGATTCCGGTAACCACATACAATGCTACGTGGTGACTCAGGCCCACCAGCAATCAATGCCACATACCACAGGGCCAGGCGTGGTGGCTCACGCCTGTCATCCCAGCGCTTGGGAGGCAGAGACAGGAGGATTGCTGAGTTTGAAGCTTGCCTGGGCTCCATAGTGAGCTCAGAGCCGGCCTGAACTACAAAGCAAGACCCTGTCTCAAAAAAAAAAAGCCCTCCCTTAATCCCTCCCCAACTATTAAGTGAAAGGGTGCTCCGGGGAAATGGCCTGTGGGTCCCCTCCCGTTGGGGATATGGCGGGAGTCGCTCCAGAGGCGACACTGGGCTGGAAGTGAAGCAGGAAGCGAAAAGCCACACGGGGAAAGTCCAAGTCACTTTTTGCAGCGGGCGCAGCCTCGGAGGGAGAGGCCGGCGCCCCCTTTCCCTTCAGGGTGCCCCATGACTCCCCCGAGCCCTTCCTGCACCCCCCGCCTCTCCGTGGCTCGCCGGTGTGGCCACTGGGTCCTGCACTCCTCTTGTACCCCCTCCTCTTACTGCCATCACGGATTTAGGGGCTCAGGACAGCGTGAGTGACTCCAGAGAGATCTAAACCCAGAGAAGCTGCCCGTGTCCTGGCTCCTGCCCCGTCTCTGCGACTCCGACCTCTCACCTGGCACGTGGCCTGTCACCTGTTCTGATCTCTGACTCCGCCTCCTTCCCACGAGCTTGGCTGGATGACCCGGGAAAGCCCCTCGGCCACATCCGTGACATCCGTAAGGTGCTAGGGTCAGGATGTGGCCATTCGGCCCGCCGTGCTTCCGGCAGGGGGAGTTTCTCCTCTGCTCTCCGGAGAGCTGCCGGGACCACTGACACGGATCGGAGGAGAGGTGCACACGGATTATTGGGATGGTCACAGGATATAATTGCTCAGCAGCCCAGCCCTTTAGAAGAACAGACCTCTTTCTAAGGGAGGGGGAGAACGGGGAAGGTGGGGAGTTCTAGGGGCAAACGGTCCTGGTTTTTACGTAGTTCAGGGGGTGTGGAGAGCCCAGGGCAGCCAGGGACAAAGTCTGTTTGGCGTGCAGCAGAGACAGTGGTTTCTCAGTGATTCTCCACGGGGCCAAACTTGGGGACAGTAGGGTATGTGACAGGAGCATGTTCAGGCGACCAGCTTCCGGCTTTCTTGAGAGATGAGTTTAGTCCTCTCTAGTTGACAAAATTTCAGCAAGAAGTCGGAAACTGACTGTGTTCTTGCAGCAGATGGATCTGGTCTCAGGGCAACGAGGGAGCTCTGCCGAAGGCCCCTCCCAGGCCGGGGAGGGAACACAACACGTGTGACCTCTGAGCCTCTGTCCGTTAAATGGCAGCAGAAATTTAACTTTGCAAGAAGATTGAGCTAAAATACCGGACACATGGCTGGCAGGCAGTCAGTGCCCGGGAAAGGGCGGCTGCGATGAGGTGGAGGAGGAGGCTGCTCCTTCGTGTGGCTTGCAGCTGAGTGGGGCCTTTGTGGGTATTTAGTTATTAAAAACGAAGCAAGCGTAGAGATGTTGTTCTCCAGGCTCACACTGGCAGTTTTCAGGGAGCCCAGGTGTGGGGACAGTGGAGAGAAAGGTGTGCACCGCCCCTGCCATCCCAGGCTCAGACCACCCTAGAGGGGAGAAAGTCCGGCCAGACCTGGGCCAGGGTCGCACAGCCCGGGTGGGATCTCTGCAGGCAGGAAAGGTCCTCAGCTGGGAACGCATCAGGCAGGCAGCAGACAGGGCTTGGCTTTGTTGGTTGGTTGGTTTGTTTATTTGGCAATACCAGGGATTGAACTCAGGCCCTTGTGCGTCCAAGATTGGCACGGTACCACTTGAGCTAAATCCCCAGCCCTGGGTTTGCCTTTTATGCCAAGGAAGAAACAAAGGCTGGGAAGGCCTCCCAAGCAGGCTGGCTCCTGGGCTCTTTATCTCCTATAGCAGGGGGCTCACATTTGTGGGTGAGTCCTGCAGCGGTCTCTTTACTAAGCTATCTTCACTGCTCAGGGTGTTGCTGGAGGAAGCCGGGCTATTAACTCCCTTATCTGGTAAAGAGCAAGCCTGGCTGCTGTCCAAGGTCTGAGCCCACCAGCCTGTGCCACTGCACTACCCGAATTTCCGCAATACTGGTTTTGATTGGTTGGTGGCTTACAGGCTCTTTATCACGGATCCAGGGCTTTGGGGCAGGGCTGTGCCACAGGCTGGGCTGTCAGGCTGATGGATGTGTCCTTTCCCAGTCTGGTCTGCCCTGACCTTCCCTTCTGAAACTGGGGCCTTGTCTTAGTCCATTTGTGTTGTGCTAACAAAACCCGGGGGTTGAGCAATGTAGAAAGAAAAGAGGTTTATGGGTTTATGAGCTGGAAGGAGGGATGATTCATGCCCGGGGTGGAATGGTGCAGGATTTCATCACACCAGGCAGAATGGTACACAAGTTGAAACTTATCATTATGAATTAGTTCTGGAATTTTCCATTTGAATTTCCGGTCTGTGGTGACCAAACATGAAGGATGAAGTGGATTTCACTAAGTCTAGTGAACACTGGACTTGAGGAAGTTTTGGTGCCACCAGCCCGGGGATTATGAGAGAGGAAGGGACTGTTGCTGGAGGACCCTATTCCTGTGGCCTGGAAAGAGAGGCCCATGGGCGCGACCTCATTCCTGCTGTGGGGTCACCCTGGACTGGCTCATGGCTGTAGCCTTCCATGAGGATGGTGAGCTGAGGAATGCATGCCACCCCATCTCACTTCTTCTCTTTGCTCGAAACCCCCTGTGACTTCCATGCTCCTGTCCACCCCCCAATAAAGCAGTGGGCAGAGTTACATACCTGTGAAGCCCATGGGCAAACACCCTGAGCACACGGAGCTGCTCTTAATGAACCAAGAGGGCTACCGTCTCTGTGGTCCTGAGTCTCACGCATTTCAGAATCTTGAGTGGGTCCTCTTTACCAGAGGTAGGCTCTCCACAGACCCACTACAGGTCACTGTCGGCCATTTTAGGGAGTTCCCACTGCATCCAGTGGCAACATCAGCATCTCGACCATCATTAGATTAATTGTACACGCCACTCTATCCCAGAATCCATGCTAAGCTCTCAGGATAGTTCTCACCATATCAATACTCTTACTATTTCCATGTTATAGATGAGGAAACCGTGGCTTAGAGAGATTAAGTCCAAAATACATAGTAGAGCTTGAAGGTCAGATTAAGCCCCTGTCCTGTCTCCCTTCCCCCATGGCTTTCAATATTCTCTGACAAAGCAAACTTGGTGTCTTCAGCAAGTTTCAGGCAACGTTCCTTCAAAGAGACAAATAAAATCTAATGTTCACCAGCCTTCCTGAATTAACCCTTTCTGTCCTTGAAAGCCATAATTAGTACTGTTTGAAGTTTCCTTCCTCTGGGTTTCTTTCCTCTTTCGCTGGTTGGGTTAAGTTCAAGCAACAAAGATCTGTTGAAAGTGGTTGTTCTGAAAGGCCATTGGGAGGCACAGGAAGCAAACAGGGTTCCCACTGGTTCTAAAGGGCTTCACCATCTGGTTAATGTGCCAAGTAGCTTACCTATAGTGCCCTATTGAAAATTCTAAAAACCTTTAGAGGGAGATGCTACTGTTCCTATTTTATGTCACCACCCCAAATAAGTGGAAGCTCAGAAGGTTTGGGATCCCTTGCTCACCTTTGTAGAGCTCACCAGTAGTTGTTGCCTCCAAAATTAGATAGGCAAACATGACAACAGATTCTAGTTGTTATATGAGGCAGACTTAGTTGTAACTGGCTCTGGTGGCCTTGGAAAGGGAGATGTACTGAAGTTTGGGATCCTCAGGGAGGATGTGTCTTCAGGTAGGACTTGTTAGACTTTAGGGATGGGATGCTACAAGGGGTCCAGGCAGGCAGAGGGCACAGGCAGGGGGACAGATATGTACACTGTTTGAGAACCAAGCAGAAGAAACACAGGGCAGGGCTTTGGGAGAAGTGAACCCACATCTCCCCTTCCCTGAAATGCACCTCTCTGTACTGCTAACCTGTTCTCCATTCTGAGGCTGGTTTTCTCATCTCCTTTCTGGCTCCCTGGCCCCCAGATAAATGTCAAGTTGGCCATTCAATTAACAAGACCTTAAAAAGAGATGTTGTACTTGAAGGGACCCTGGAGAACAGCTAGTCCCGATGCTGCCTGCCTTTCCACTTCCTTTGCTTTCGGAAGAGGGAGAAGCAGGATACTTTGGGAATTGCTGCAGAAGGGCGGGGTAAGACCTCTCTTCAGACCCCACACCCCAAACTTCCTGTCCCCAGCCCCAGCAGAACCTTCACTGTCACAGATTGTCTGTCTTTAAGGGAGTTCCCATGAGCACCACTTCTAGTTTGAAGGACAGTAGGTGACCGTCTTCCTGTGCTCTCCAGTGACATTTTTAAGTGGCTGAGTATCCTACAGCTTAATAGAACCAGAGCCCATGGGAACAATGCCTGGAATGACTCTCTCCCGCCTGTCCTAGCTTGAGATACCCACACAGAAGACTGGCACATGCCTGAAATTAGATGTCAACCTCATACCCAACATACACTAACCCCTCTTCTCCCCTGGCAGCCAATTTGTTGTGGGTTGCTAAGCAACCAGGTTACCTGCGTCACTGCCTGGTTGGTCGCACCACTTGCAACTCCTATTGGAGAATTCCAGCTGTGTGATACCCCAGCTGGCTCGAACTTGACCTCTCCCGCCTCCAACCGGCTCTGACCCTGCTCTGCATCCCGAGGGCGGTGTCCTTCTTCCTGGAGGTGTGGGTCTGCCTTTTACAACTAGAAAGAATGATCTAGGTCTTTGAAGCAGTAAATGCAAAGTTCAACCTCATGGCCAAAGAAGTCTCTTTATTCCAGAGGAGTTTAAACTCATTGATGCCTAAATTGGCTATCTTTATTTGTATTTTTAAAAAATCCCAAGAGGCCATTATTTTACTTTGATAGAGAACGCAGAAAGCTCTATTTATTCTTAGAGAAGGTGCTAAGACATCCAGCTGGCTGACCCTGGGAGTTACCTTCCCAAGGTCTTTCAGGGCTTCCATGGCCACAATCCATCTTTCACTGTAGATCGTTGGCAAGTACTAAATGGTCTGTACCAAAAGCCAGATGTTATGCTGAGAAAGAAAAGTACTGACCAATATAAAATGACTACCCCCTTTTTATGAAATCATACTTACGGTCGGGGAAGGGAGGCATAGATTGTTCTAAAGTGCAGGTTCCTGAACCGTCCCTGTTCGGGCCCACAAATCCCTTAGCGTTTCCGTGGTTTTTGTCATAGCCCTTCTAAGCCAGAAGACTTAGCAATTCTATTTAGTAATTAGGTCCAAATCACTTAATAAGTGTTTGCATCCTAAGAACTTAGCAGGTGCTTACAAAAGACATGAATTGAAAGAGTACAAATATTTTTGTTTCCTTCTGAAATACTCACAGTGCCGTCGTCCAAGGGGATCTGTGTGCCTGTGCGGTGCCGAACCTGTCACACTTGGCATCCGACGGAGCGCCGCCCTGCGTTTCTCTCCCCTGTTGATTTTTGCCTGGTGTGTGTTTGTTCCAATCATAGCCGCTGCCAAAACCCCGGCTTCCCAGAGATGGGCGGGCCCTGGAAGCGGGGTCGGTGTAGAGGCTGAAGTTTGATTCAAGCTCCCGGAGTGTCTAACAGCTGTCGAATGTCACAGCGTTTGACTGCGAATGTTAAACTGCAGTGGTGTCGCCCTTGCTGCTGGGGACGCGTCCTGGCACTGTGCCGCGGTGGTGGCGATACTGTGCCGGCGTCGCAGGGTGAGTTAGCACACAGCCGTGGTGACTCCGGTGGGTTACTACTGAAGGTACAGTCACGGTTCCCTGAACTAGACGACGAGGGCTGCCGTCGGCAGAACAGGGCAGGACGTGTTACAGTAAACGTGGGATGTTTTTAAGTAGGAGGAGTACATTCTAAAATAATGATTAAAAGTATAGTAAATACATAAACCAACACAATCCTTTGTTACAAAGTATGTGTACGTACATGACGGCGTGTGCTCCGTGTGCATGTGAACACAGTAAGCGTGTCGACCCTAGCATCGCACAAACGTGAACAGCATGTTGTGCTGGGATGTCACCTCCAGCCCTTCATCATGTGATGGGGTCACCGTTGTCCGAAACACCACCAGGCGGTGCGTGACTGTGCTGCCGGTGGGTGTGCAGGGGCCTGGCCCATGGCGTTCAGGCTGGCTCCGTGGTTCCAAAGTGCACAAGACAGTAGCGGGCAACACAAGCTCTGGTGGAAGCCTGGGTGCCCTCCCTTTCTTCCTTGGGGGAGCTTAATAAATCCTTGTGGGATTGAGCAGCTCCAGGAAAATCCTTAATCAGGACTTCATTCCTTTGCCATCTGTGCCTCTCATCATCGCCTCTCGGGTCCATCTAACTTTGTGGTGTGTCGTAGTCCAGACGGACCCTGGTACACGGAGCCAGACTGTGGCCTGGAAGCCTGGCCGGGCCCCTTAGTAGGCGTGGGTTTGGGTGTGACTGCGGAGAGATGACCTCGTGCTGGGTGGTGTGGGAACCTCGGAGCGCCTGCTGCTTTCTGGGAGGATCCAGCGAGACAACTCAGGCCATGTCCTTGGCCGGGGCTTGGTGGTGGCCGACGCGGCCATCTGTGTGTGCGACACAGCGCTGTGTTTGCTCCAGGGTGCGCACAGAGACGTCAGGGTGATGACAGGAGCAGCCTTTCTGAGGAGGACGTGGTGATGAGAAGAGGGTAGGGACGCGCCCTCTCTGCTGCCCCCTCTCTCTAGACCTGGCACGCCTCTAAGGGCATCTCCTGTGTGGGCATCTCACCACATGCTTGGCCCAAGCACTGTGCAGGTGTCATGAGTGACTAGCCAGAGCCAGCCATGTTCAGAGCCCAGCAGACCCCTCTCCCAGGAGCCAGCGAGGGTCCCTCCACCTGGAAAGGGGCTCAGGTGTCCAGAGAGCCCAGACACACCTGCTGGGGGCTCCGCTCCTAGGCCCTGAACCTTTCTGTGCCCCAGCCTCTCCTTGCAGCATTCTGTGAAAAAGAAAGTATTACAATTTAATGCCTAGGTTCATTTCCTCGTCTGCTTTGAAGCAGGGTTGCTGGGGCCAGAAAAGCCCCAGGTGCGCTTGGTATTCTGGGAGTTCCTGCCAAGCAGGTTCCATCTTCAAGACAGTCTGCGCTGTTTGTTGCAAAAGGAAAGAGTCCTGGGCTCACTGTAGCCAGACTGGTCTCCTCAGTGAGCTGTTGTTCAGCCGTGGATCGTGCAGCCCTGGAAGCTGTGGGCAGCTGCGTGACGTGGTCCTGCCGTGGGTTGTTACAGGGACTGTGCAAAGGGGAAAGCAGCCCGGGCTTGGGGCACAGAGGGAGGCTGGCTACCCCCCTTCCCTGCTCTCCCCGGGTTTGGGAGGTTCTAAGGTTCTGAGCTCCGCAGACCGGTGTGATTATTTCCCGGGGATCCTGAGCCCAGGAAGGAGGGAAACGGGTCTCTCAAGACAGCAGCTGTGCTCAAAGGCGGGGTTTTGTGATTCAGCATCGAGGTTTTAATTTCCAGCTTCCCGTGGCCGAGTTTTAATGATTTCCTAGGAACAGCTAAAGGGGCTCGGCTCGCCTTTGCCCAGCCTTGCCTGTCGGGCCACTGCAGACTGGTAATGCCAGCGGAAGTCTGCCGGGGTGTGCGTGGCACAGGGAGGACTTGACATTGGCTCTGGGGCACCGACAGTCCCCACCGTGATGCCCACCTGGGCACGGCCGCGGCGTGGCGGGGGCCCTGCTCCGGGCAGAGGCTGTTCCCTGTGGGGCGCTGTCCCGAGTACGCTGCCCACTTCCTACTGCCGGCCTCTTTGGAAGCCAGTTCCCAAGCTCAGCTAAACACAGACAGCTTCGAGAAGTCGGGCCCAGGATCCCCTCAGCTTCACACAGAGTCTCCGCCTCCAGCTTGTTTTGAATTCAGCTCTGAGAGCCGAGCGAGTGGTGCCATTTTCATGGGCCCCGTTCGGGAATACACGCGCCCTTCTCCCGCGTCGGCGTGGGGCCTCTGGCCGGCCAGCCTCGCTTGGGAGGCAGGTGTTGTTATTCCAGATTTATAGACCCGGGAGCGGAGCGTCCTTGGCACTGAATGGCTGGCGGCACGGAGCGCACAGATGCTGAAGGCAGCGCGGCAGGCCCCCTCCTGACCCGGGTCCCTTCCCTGTCTACTAAATCACACCAGATCGCAGCCGCTTCAGTAATAATACTCAGTGGTTCCTCTGTGCCTAAGTCGGTCTTTGCAGACAGGAGTCTGGGAAGCTTGGAAACCTTCCGTACTTGAGAAGGGTTTTAATTACCAACAGCAGAATCTGCGTGCCGGTCTGAGCAGAAGGCAGGTTTCGGAATGGACCTTCGTGCATCACAGATCCACAGAAATAGGCTGGAAAAAGGGGTGCCGGGAGCCCCAGGCAGCAGGGGTGAACTTTCGGAGTAAACCCGGTGTGTACCTGGGCCTTCCCGCAAAGGGTGCTGGGAAACAAGCTGCTGGCTTGGCTTCCGCAGCGGCCGAAGCTCTGCTGTCTACCAAGGCTGTCCTAGGTGAACTCCCCTCGGCCAGCCAGGACAGTCGGCTGGACAGCATCCCCGAATACCAGTGTCCCAGGCCCAGAGCTGCACAGACTCTGTCAGTACCTGTCAGTTTCCCGACTCCAGCACCTGCCCACCGCCCCCCAAGTTTGTGCCAGGCTCAGCGCATGAGTTGGCAGGCGATGCCGGTCAAGCTGCTCTGGGAACTCGTGTGTTCCTAGGCTTCACCTGTTGAGGGTGGAGCCCTGGGCGGGGAAGGTTTATTGCTATGCTTGGCCAGGGCTTGTTTGGGTTGATTGTGGAGCAAACAGCGTTCTCCCAGCCGATGCCCTTTCCTCCCTCTGGCTGAGGAGTGAAAATTCCTTGTTAGTTCAAGGTGCCAGGGGCCTTGGAGTCTTTGCGTCTTAGCCAGGTTTTTCTGAGCTACTTTTCCACCCCCAGGCTCCTGGGTCCCTGGGGTGTCCTGGGGGTGTCCCATGGCCCCGCGGTGGTTTTCTGGGGGGGGCAGGGAAACTTGTGGCAAGCACATTGCCATCAGGTTCCTTTGCCAAGATGGCAGAAGCCCTAGGCGGCTTCCTGTGTTTGCTGGCTGTGGGGAGCCCGCCACCCCCGCACTGGGGTCCCAGCCACTGTCCCGCTTGTCTGGCTGCTGACTGGTGCCGACATGGAGCGACGGACCGCTGTCCTCTGCGTCGGCCCTTCTCCCTGCCCGTTTCTTCCGCCTTCCAGCACTGGACTGTGCCCGCCCTCTGTCCTCACCCTCAGGCACCTCTCAACTCCATGTGGGGTCCCGCAGGGCGTAGCGCTGAGTCTTCCCGGTACTTTTGAGGCTTGGTCATGCAACGCTGCTTGTGCCCTCCTGGATGAGCTGTTCTTTGCATGGAAAATGGGGCCGCGGGCCTCGGGTATCACGGTCCTGGCGGTGCATCCTGGACCTGCCCATGGTGTTGACCTGGGACAGTCATAATCCCGAGCCTCAGTTTCCCCTCTCTGCATCAGCAGGCAGGGTGGTGCTGGCATAAGCAGCTCCGATACTCAGTGGTTTATGCCAATTTCAGCTCCTCTTCCTTCCTGGTACTTTCCCCCCATCCTCCCTGCACCTGTACCTGCTGGCTCAGGAGAGCCCAGAGCTGGGGACACAGTCTCCTTGGTAACAAGTAGACTAATTATAGGTTTTTCAAGCCCTAAAGTACCCCCATGGAGTCCTTTTAATGGATTAAAAACTAGTGAAAGCCAGAAACAAAGGGAGGTTTGAAAAGAAACGCAGATGCGTCTGAAGTGCTTGCTAGGGCTTGGGGCATCCTGGGGAGCCCGCCTCTCTGGGACTCCTAGGCCGGTGGTACAGACTGGTTGGAGTCACTGGTGCCCTTTGTCCCCTGCACTCAGTTCTGTGGCACAAAGGCCGCCATGTGCACGGGCCTGATGGCATCACAGCCCTCCTCAAAGGCAGTGAGTGGTTTTCAGCTGGGCAGGCGGAGCTGAGCGCAGTGCAGATGGGAGGAGGGTGTGGTCCGGCTTGGAGCTGCCCCGCAGGACAGCGACACCGGCGCCTGCTGCTGCTGGACAGCGGGTGAAGAGACGGGCTCTCCGCCACGCTACCCCTCGGCCCCGCATCCTCGAGGTTGGGAGCAGGCCCTTCCCCGGAGTGACACGGCGAAGCCCCAGCTGAGCCCGCTGGGTTTTTGACCTGGAGGACAGCCCTGTGCGTTTCTTTACTCTGCTACACGTGGGACAGCAGTGAAATCTGGTGCCGCAGTGCAGAGGGTGCTGGTGGGAACTGCAGTGTGCCAACGCCATCCATGGTGGGTGCCCTGTGGCGGCCACTGGCTTTGGGGGGAAAAGCTGGTGTGTGTGGATTTTTTTTTTTTTTGAGAGGCCAAACACATTGTGTAAAGATCTTGGTTGTTTTAGTGGACAACCTCCTTCAGGAAAACACAACCACTTTGAGGCGGACAGTTTCCTGTGCGTGCACGTGAGTGATGTGGCCTGGTTTGGAGTCTGTAGTCTTCCATACCTTATGCACAGGGAAGACTTATTCGTAAAAGTGGCGACTCAGTCAATAATTAGGTGCCAGGGTTTTCTTGGGGATTCTGTGTGGCTTTAGAGACATGAGACCCCCAGCTTTCGGGCGTGTGACAGCAATTCTCTCCATTCTAGGCTGCCGTCCTGACCAATCCAGTGTCTCATCCAACCCTACCGTCTCCCTTTCTTTACAGACGGAGCTCCGTCTCTTGGTTGCGTCTCCCGGGCTGTGGTTCCCCCTTCCGCCCCTCGGCCCTGCCCCGGAAGGTGACTACTTGTGTGGGGAACAGGCGGCTTGGCGGGCTCCGGCCGGTACGCTTGGGCCTGCCCTGCTCAGGTGTGGGATGGCGGTCTAGGCTGCTCCCCACGGTCTTGGCCACTGTGGACAGTGGGAGTCGTCGGCGATCGGGGGCTGACCTAGCAAGACTGGGCTCAGCGTGCTGCGGTGGAGGTGTGGCTGCTTTCCTGTCCCTGTCCGACCTCTGTGGTCACTATGGCCCTTCCTAGGCCTCGGTCCTCCCAGCCCCCTTCTAGTCTGCATGTGCCACCTCCAGGCAGGGAAGGCTGGCAGCCCTGGCTCCCTCTCCCCTGGGCGCCCACACGAGCCACCTCCCGCCCTGCTGTCTCCATTCCCAACATTAGCCTCTTCTGACTGGTGTAGCGATGCTGACTGTGGGATGGAAGTTGGGGTGCACATCGGGGGCACCGTCCCTGTGACAGATGTGAGAGACCCGATGGCTGGATGACCCTAAGGCTCAGGAAGAACTTGAGGAAACCCGAGAGCCCAGGGAGGGCTGGAGTCACCGGAAAGGCTCACAGGAGCCGGCGGGCCAGCCAGGCTGCAGCAGGCCACGTGGTATCTTTTAAGCTCATTGTGAGCTGCACTAACTTCCTTTCACTGGTTGTGACCCTCTCCACAACAGAGGAGCTGAGTGTGGGCACCCTGACCCGCTTCTGCCTCAAACACAAAGTTAGGGTAGGAACTTAAGTGGCTCTGGGGCTTGAGCTGTCCACGACGCCCGCCCCGCTGGCCACACAGTCCCAGGCTCTGTCTCCAGCTGCCCTGGGTGCCGCATGCTGCAGCCACACGCCTCTGTGCCCTGTAACTGGGCGCCTGGGGGCCAGAGGCAGCCGGAGGGCAGTGAGAGCACTGCCGAGCCCAGGCTGGTTCCGACGCCAAGCACGCGGGGTTTGGATCCCAGAGCTTCTGTTCCCTGAGCCCTGGAGCCAGGCACGTCACTTCCTGTCTCGGGGGCTGGGAGCTGGGTCTCCACAGGCAACTAGCAGCTGCCTCTCAGGGTATTATAGACGGAGAACCAAAGTGGGCGCCACGCACGCCAGACCCCTCGGTAGGCGGTGGGAGTTGCTATTTTATGTTATGTCTTTGGTCCTATGAACACGGGGACTCTACTTCTGAGCTGGGAAGTTGTGTCTCCCCGGGAGCGAGCCTGTCTGATGGGACAATCTTCCCAGGGGACAGGCGCGGGGGCCGGGGCTGAGTGGGATCCGATGATGCTTTGGTCTCAGTACTTCTGTTGCACTCAGTAAAAACGTGTGTGTGTGTGTGTGTGTGTGTACACATGCTAGAGTGGTGCAGAAAACAAATTCAGCGGAGGGTACATAGAAGAGCTGAACTCGATGCAGACATTACCCCCTCTGTTCTTATACAGCACTGACTCTGCTAACACTACAGACTTGGCTTTGACTTGCTTTTCTCCCCTTCACTCGACACTGCAGCTCTTAACCTTTTAAGAATCTAATGAACCTCTCCAACTGCACATCTCTATCTCCATACAATTTTTGTGAATAGTGCAGTTCTGTGGTCCCAGATCAAATTCCCTTACGTTGACCGCTTCCTAAACAGCGTGTAGCCTGCATGAGATCTTGAGCATCTGAACGTTGAATGGCCAGACTCCTACACACGCTTCCGAGCCCGCCTGCTATGTCACCTCCCTCCCCAGTTTTCCTCCATCCCCAGACCAGCTGGACAGCCCCCCACTTTCTGGCGGTGGTGTTTACCTCCCCATTAGATCTGCAGCCTGTAATCGTTTCCGGGTTGGTTTTCCTCTACTGTGAGCTTCTCGCCATCCCTTGTTCATGATTGGCCCTGGTGCCCAGGAATGGTGAGGGACAGGGTCTAAACACAGCGAATGCAATCTCCGCCTGGAGTGCAGAGAGAGTGGGGGAGGGAAAGGAGGAAGCCGCCCTGCTGGAACTCGAGGACTCTGCCAGGCTTCCCGAAGGTCAGCAGCTGTCGGCGTGACAGGGCCAAGGGAGAGGAACTGGTGGCCCCCAAGATCACACCGCGATTCGACAGGAGTGCCGCTGGCAGGAGGGGTCTGTGCCACTCCAAGCTCAGGGTCCACCCGGGCTCGGGGACCAGCAGACTGTGGGTCGCCGCCAGCGCAGGCCACGCAGAGCCTGTGCCTCCGTCGGAACCTCGCAGGAGGGGGAGGGGGCACCATCGCATCAAGGACCCGCCTCCCCAGGCTCTGCTCTCCCCTGCTGCTGGAGAGAGCCGAGGCGGCACTCGGCCTCATCTTGGGGACCCTGAGCTCTGCCTGCAAGTGGCTGCAGGGCCTCTTGCTTGGCACCTGCCTCTGGCACCAACGCCAGAGAAGGGTGTTTTAGATCCGTTACAGAGAACACGCTCAGCAGGCTTTCGAGGAAGCCAAGTTTCCATTTCCCCCCTGAGAGACCTCAAGCAGCTTCTGAAATCATCGAATGTAAAAGCTCTGACAAAGGCGGCCCCTGCCTCCCCGAGAGCCATAGCCTTCCGCTCTGCAAGCTGCCGCCTCTCCTGCTGCTCCCGCCTCACTCCTGGAGTGCCAGCAGGTGGGCAGGCTTCCTCTCCGCTGATGTGCTCCTGAGGGCTTTTCCTGTTGAAAAAGAAAGTAGGTTCAAGCCACAGGTCCCCAAAGCTCTGCCCTTCTGCAAGGGGGTAGATGGTCTGTGCAGAAGAGGGTTAGGAAGATGTCCCGTGGGTCCTGTGCCAGCCACCCTTGGCCGCACTGGACATACGGGGTAACTTCCAAGATGCCTACTTTTGTGCACAGCTGCCTGGGGAGGGGTTCACGCCCTCCAGTGGGGACCCCCACCAGCTCCCACTCTGGGGTACCTAGGAAGCCTGTCCCTGGGGCACCCCAGGCTCTGCTAAAATCCGCCAACTGCTGGAAATGTTTGGGGCTTGGCTCAGCACAATGCTGCTTCCCCGGCACTTCCCCCCTGCATTCTATTTCACGCTGGCTGTGCTTTGGAGTGAAATAGGCTCCATATGTTCTAAGTGCCTCTGCTTCATTCTCTGCAGTGTGATTTTCTGGAAGATTGCTCAGAGTCCCCGAGCTTCTGATCTTTTGCCTTAGGAAGAGGTGCCTTGTAAGACAGTGTAAACCTGAAGCCCCAAGTGTGGGTGTCTGGGTGCTCCAGCCATGGCTCTCGTACCCTGGTAGTACTGCCACCCACCAGCAGTGGGAAAGCACACTGTCCCCTTGCTGTGCATGGGGAGGCCTGGCCTGTGATAAAGAGGTCTGAGCCTGTGATATTAGACTTCAAGGTCAGGATGCTCATGCCGCCTCGCTGAGGCACAGGCACTAAGGCCAGGTCAGTGAGAGCCGGGGCCTCTGACAGGGAGGGGCCTTTGTCAACACTGAGAGCTGTCCTTCAGTGGACCTGTCTCATCGGGCTGAAAAACAACCTTTTTCCAGATCATAACAGTAGAAACTTATAAACTATAGAAGAATGAAATAAAAATCTTGGAGTCGCAGATACAACTCAGCAGTAGAACACTACTGAGCATGTGTGAAGCCCCGAGTTTGCTCAATCCCCAGCACCCAGAAGAAAAAGCAGCCCTAATCCTGCTAATTAGCTAACCACTGTGAACACACTGAGGTAGTCTGTTCTGGCGTTTTATAGAGTTGAGATCCTAGTACGCCCATGAATAGAACCCTGTTCTTATAACATTACATCATAATCATCTTGCCTGCCATAGAATGGTCCTTAGAGGCCTTGTCTTCTATCACTGCACAATATTCTATTATATGGTCCACCTCCATTTTCTTGTCCATTCTTGTAGTGCTGGGCATTTGTCTTGAGCCTCGCTTTCTTGTTTCAATAGTTTGTGTCGAAAGATGCATCTTTGGGCATAAGGCTGTGCTTCCTCCACTTTAGGTGATGTCTTTGTAATACCTGAAGATGTTGTATGTTAAGGTCCCACCTGTGAAGCATGGATGTCACAAATGACCAGAGACGGGGCCGGAGCTTTAGCTCAGTGGTTCTGGTGCCTGCCTCGCATTTCCAAGGTCCCTGGATTCAATCGCCGGTGACCACATACAATAATACCGGGCGTGGTGACTCACGCCCACCAGCAATCAGTACCAATACCACAAGGCCAGGCATGGTGGCTCACACCTGTCATCCCAGCACTCGGGAGGCAGAGGCAGGAGGATTGCTGAGTTCCAGGCTGGCCTGGGCACCATAGTGAGCTCAGGGCCAGCCTGAACTACAAAGTGAGACCCTGTCTCAAAAACACAAAAAAAGAAAAACATTTCTAAAAAGTTGCCATTCATCTGCCCAGTAGAGCACGCCACAGAGATGACAATCAGGTGTCCTGATTTGGGGGGCCGTGAGGCAACACAGAGCAGAAGCCAGAGGCTTTACCCAGCAGGTGTGAGGTGGAGTTGGCAGTGTGAACCTGATGCCTGCAGGATCAGAGCATCACAATACGGTGTCACACAGGTGCGCGGCACTGTGGTTGACATGCACCAGCATGACCTTGTCCCTCAGTCCCATCCTTACCTGGTTGCTAGGGGCTAAACGGCTTCTGAGTGCAGAGACCTGGCCGGGAAGAGAGGTACAGTCCCACCCGGCAGGCAGAGGGAGATGGTCATTCTGGGGCTCTGGGTTCCCACCTGGGCCAAAACTGCATGTGGACCTGGAAAGCGATGGCCGTTGTTTGTTTCTTTCCTCCAGTCTGCCTCTCTCTCCTGCGAGGGGAAGTGGTGCACACAGCAGGCCCTACTGGCCGGACACCTACAGCAGCAGGATGTCCCAAAACTCAGAGCCGGTGGGTGTCTCATCGCCCAGGGTCTCCCCATCTGTGAGTGGGGTGCCCGCGCTCAGTATCCCCAAGTCACTTTACCTTGCTAACCCACCCAGGATTTTTGCTTTTTGAGCTGCAGTCACCACGGGCTCCGGGCCTGCGTTGTTTTTCCGTTTCCTCCACTCTTGGCTTCTGCAGCACAAACCCCTTCCCCAGCCCTGTCACTGTTCTTCCCTTGATCCTTTGCTACAGGTCCAGAACCACTCGGTCTCCTGCAGGGCTCACACAGGCAGCTCCAGCCTCTGTAATTTATGCCCATCACAGACATCACGCAGGACTTACGCTTATTTGGCCTCAGCGCCACTGGCCAAGAGCAGCACACTTCACCCTGAGGCAGGCAGACCAGGCTGCGGAGGAGCCAGATAGCCCACCTTCCCCGCACTGAATCCACTATTTGTGGGAAGAGAAAGACATTAAACGTGTCTGTGCCCACTGCCAGCACTAATCTAGGACGTAAAGAAGCCAAAATCGGGCTCCAGGTACAGCCCTGGGTGAGGGGAAAGCACGAGGAGCTTAGACCTTCAAAGGCTATCATTAAGAAATCCTTCCTTGGGCTGGAGATCTAGCTCAGATCTTGCCTGCCTAGCAAGCCCAAGGTGCCTGGTTCGATCCTCGGTAGCCACACACAACAATACCGGGCATGGTGACTCACGCCCACCGGCGAGCGGTACCACATTCCACAGGGCCGGGAGTGGCGGCTCACGCTTCCTGCTTCCTCGTTTCATCAGACTCCCTGGGCTAGGAGTAAGGTCACAGATGCTGGCTTTATCTAGATGCTGTTCCCCCTAGTCTAAAGATATTTAGGAAACCTTAATACATTTTAAATTGGCATTGTATATAAAATCATCTACAAAATATTTGAAGATATTGTATACTTTCATAAAACCATCTTACTTTATATATAAATTGACTATAAAATGTTATGGATTTATGAAAGTAGGAAAGCATTTATATCAACAAATTTTAAAATATAGGCTCTATTAAAGTAAACATTAAGTCAATACCAATGATTTACTATCATACTTAATTCAAATTACAGTAGAATTGTACTATGTATTTTATATATGGAAAATGGTTTTAAGGAAGTCTCATTACGAAGTTTCCTAAGTGATAGTAAGCAGTAACAACCGTGCATAAAAGCTTCACCGTTAAGAGACTGACCTAGGGGGTGGGGCCCGCGCTCTGGCACCACGGCGCCCCCTAGCGCCCGACCCACGCACTGACCCACTGTTTTGCTCGCTGCAGGCATCGGCAAGAACGTCATCTGCGACCGCACGGCCACACCGCTGGACGCCTTCCGCATGATGTCCGCGGCCCACTACTACCCCAAGCTCATGAGCATCATGGGCAACGTGCTGCGCTTCCTGCCGGCCTTCGTGCGCATGAAGCAGCTGATCGAGGAGGGCTACGTGGGGGAGCTGCTGGTGTGCGAGGTGCAGGTGCACGGCGGCAGCCTGCTGGGCAAGAAGTACAACTGGAGCTGCGACGACCTGATGGGCGGCGGCGGGCTGCACTCCGTGGGCACCTACATCATCGACCTGCTCACCTTCCTCACCGGCCAGAAGGCCGTGAAGGTGCACGGGCTGCTCAAGACCTTTGTCAAGCAGACGGACCACATCAAGGGCATCCGCCAGATCACCAGCGACGACTTCTGCACCTTCCAGATGGTGCTGGAGGGCGGCGTGTGCTGCACGGTGACCCTGAACTTCAACGTGCCCGGCGAGTTCAAGCAGGACGTGACCGTGGTGGGCGCGGCCGGGCGCCTGCTGGCCGTGGGCACCGACCTGTACGGGCAGCGCAACAGCGAGGCCGAGCAGGAGCTGCTGCTGCAGGACGCGACGCCCGTCAGCAACTCGCTGCTGCCCGCCAAGGCCTTCAGCGACATCCCCGCGCCCTACCTGCGCGGCACCATGAAGATGATGCAGGCCGTGCGCCAGGCCTTCCAGGACCAGGACGACCGGCGCACCTGGGACGGCCGGCCGCTCACCATGGCCGCCACCTTCGACGACTGCCTGTACGCGCTCTGCGTGGTGGACACCATCAAGAGGTCCAGCCAGACCGGCGAGTGGCAGAGCATCGCCGTCATGACGGAGGAGCCCGAGCTGAGCCCCGCCTACTTGATCAGCGAGGCCATGCGCCGCAGCAGGATGTCCCTGTACTGCTAGCGGGACGCGCGGGCCAGGCCGAGCGGCCGTGGCGTCGGAGCAGGGGGACCCCGGCCGGCGGGGTGGGGGCGAGCCGGCCCCTGCCCACCTCACCCCGGCCTCCGGCGAGGCCGCGTCTCTAACACGCCTGTAGGTCTAGGGAGAAGGTTCAGATGCCAGGGAGCCGCTTTGATTCCACGCGAGGAGAAGGAGGTGGCCGCGAAGTGCAGTTTCCTTATCTGGGAAGCAGGAGAGTGGCTCTGACTGTCCCTCGGCGCTCGCCCGCCCTGGGCCCCTACAGGGCTTCCCGTGAAGGGGGTGGGGGAGGAAGCGCCATTCCCGGCCCCTGGCTCTCCAGGCAGCACCGAGCAGCCCCACGGCAAGGGCGCATCGCCGCAGAGGTGCGCGCTGCCTGTCCCCGGGGGCGTTCTCCGCCCCGAGGGGGCGCAGGCGTTCCCACGCATCTCCCTCTAGGAGGCCCGGCTTCCCGGATGGAAGGAGAAGCCTTCCTTCAGAGGAGAGGCGGTTTTGCTTCACTGGGGCCCCGGCTCTCAGGACGTGGACGCCTGAAAACTTCTAATAGGGATTTAAAAGTACAGCGAGGAACGTCATTTTTAGGATTTCTGAAATGGAGGTGTAGGAAATGTCAGAGGGGAAGAAGTCTTTCTTCTATTTACTCTCCTGTTGCTTTCTTCTTTTTCCCTCTAATGATAGCTTTGGTTAGTGACAGTAAGCACAAGCCAGAAAGACTAGCCGGTCACCGGTAGGCACAGCTGCATGCACGTGCACACACGCACATGTATATTTGTAAGGCTTTCTATCATTGAGTGGCATGGGTAGTTTTATAAAATTCAGATCTGGTCCTAAAAGCTGGTCTTGAAAGACTAAGTCAAGGATATTTTGAAACCGGGTCATTATTCTAACCTGTCAGTCCCCGGGAGACATTTGTCCAATCCGGGTGTGGGTGCTGTGCCTTGTGAGTCCCCACAGCTTTTGTGCGCAGGCTCACCGAAGTCCCAGAGTAGCCCTGGGCCTGCAGGGGAGGCTTGGGCATCTGCGCAGAGAACCCCACAGAAGAACTAGAAGGGAATCTCAAGGCTGGAGCCCCTCCCACCCTGCATCCCAGCAGCAACACCTAAAGGCAAACAGTCCCAGCAGTTGTACCCTCCTCCCTGGGGTCATTACAGTTCAAAGCCCCTGGCTGTCTCCGAACGCCACAGTGTGGTCCCGTTCTAGGACAGAGGAGTAAGGGTTGCTCGCTCTGCTGGCCCGGCCCCTCCTCGGGTGACACATTAGAGTCATTCCCAGTCGTGTGGTGATCAGTTCCCTGACTGATGACAAAGTACACGACTTCGCGCGTCTCGTTTTTCTAAGTCACTTACAGATATTCTTGGGCTTCAACATTATGTTTTGTACTTAACAAACACCTGAGGGATCCCCAAGACCTTGGGGTTCTGTGATACATATTCAGTGTCTAAAACTAAAATTCTCTTTTGAGGTTTGGGAGATATAGAAAGAATATACTTTAAAAGAAGCATGAAAAAAATGTAAGTATTCAAATTTTAGCTACTGAAGTGCATGTAGTAGGTAAATATAGGAACAAGAGGAAGAATTAAGACCTAGGTAGTCGACTTTTTTTTTTTTAAACTCTAAGAATGACAGCAAATGGTTAGATTTCTTTAGTTTTCCTTCTGCTCTTGTCCTAACACACGCAAAGCCTTGACTAGGAGCAGCAACCTGAGGCTGAAATTGTAAGAACTTCCCCCTGTTCTGTGGGACTCTTACAAACCCAGTACCAGGGATTTGGGTATCCCCCTAGCTTTGACCTCAGACTAAGTCCCAGTGGTAATCCAGCCTTTCTTTCTTTCTTTAACGTGCTGCCTCTTATCGGGCCCTTGAAACATATTTTAGGGTTCCCCTTCCTTAGCTTATTCCCGTTATTATATAGATGCTGCTCACTGGTTCCACGTGCTCGGGATGTTGGCCAGGGTTCTTTCCAGGTAGCTGGAAACCCTCTGGCTACCTGGAAAGAACCCACAGGGTTTGGGAAGTCTCAGGCTTATGTGGGAAAGTTTAGAGCCTATGCCCACTGTCAGTTTCTCTAAGACTTCTGGGAAAATGGCACTGTGGGATGCCTCCAGGATCCCCTAGCATTCCTGGCAGCCACACCACTGTGTTGGGTTACCTGAACTCTGCACGAGCCCTCTCCACCAAGACTGGCCAACCAGACTTACCTACTATGTATGCAGTATTCAAGGACATTAGCTCCTGAGGCCTGTACGATGACCCTAGAGTATTGGGGACTGTGTTCTCTTGACATAGCCACAGCACTAATGAGCAGAAATAGGCTCACTTCATCTCAAACCTTTACCCCTTTCAAATCAATTTGGGTTTTGGCTGTTTTGTTAGGCTCGAAGAGCACTTCCTGTGCAGCCCTAGGGAGTCTGGGTCAGCTCTCACGCCCCGGGGCGCCGCTGTGATAAGAGTGGACAGAGACTTCCACGTGGACCCCCTCCTTGGGAGCCTCTACCAGCTTAGTCCCTAAAGCTGCGACTGCAGGGAGTCGATGCTTCTTTTCCCCCTTCCAAAGTGAACATATCAGCTGCTTTTAAAAATGGATTTTTTTGGTATCCATTTTTGACTGTAGGTGACCAAGCAAACCTACAACCCCTAGTTGGGGGTTTTCAAAACATTGCTACCTATCCTAGATGGCCGTGGTCTTGCGGAGCCGGCTGTCATTAACAGAAAACTTCCCAGCGAGCAGGGTTTGTAAGGTTCGTGCGCTGTGACTTAGGAGTTCAGCCATGTGGACGAACCCTTTCGCTCCTCACTCGCTTCATCGGGTCTGGCGGCTGCGGCTGCTGACTGCGGCCTGTGTTTATAAAGGGGCTGGTGAGCACAGGGGGCGCCCTCCTCTGGGGGTGTCCTGGGTGGAGGCGAAGTGAGGGGTTTTCGGAGTCGGTTATTTTATACCCCAGAAAGAGTAACTGATGGCTGAGGTCACCTCCCTTCTCTAGTGACAGAAACTGGCTAAACTTCTCCACCTGGCTCAACCACTCAGCCTGCGGCACACGGCACCTTCCGAGCTTTCGGAGGAGGACCGGAGGCTCGGAGGGGGAAGTGACTGCTCTGAGGCCCCCTGCTGGTCGGTGGAGAAGTTGGACTGTATTTCTTGATCTGCTGCGGCAACTCAGTTATGTCTTGAACGTACTTACTAGCCCTCTAAAACTGTCCCCTGTGACTGTGAACCGCTGTCTCTAACTTGCATTTGGCAAGGGTGGGGGCGTCCATCCAGCTTCTCACCTTTGGGCTCTGTATTTGTTATCCCCTTCGCCACTGCTGGATCCAGGTAGGCGGTGTCCAGCTTTGGATTCTCAGTCAACCCCACTGCTTATTGTTTGGCCATCAAAGCCCTGAAGTTCACGGGACGGAAGTCATGACATTGGGGAGCTTGTTGGAGAACAAATCAGCTACGCGAACCCTGTAGTGTGGTTCTGTTTTGGGGAGAAGGAACGGGGAGGGGAAGGAAGAGTTGAATGTGCCTGCGGGCCGGTTCCAGAGGCCTTAGCCGGCTTCAGGCACTCCTGACCCATCCCCCTCGTGAAGGAGCGGAGGACTTTGCGGGTTGCCCCACTGTTTCTTTAAAAGCGATGGTCCTGTGGTCCTGTTGGAGGCTGGCCGTGAAGCCACTGCCACGGCCCAGCGACCACAGCAGCGAAGGTCCTGGCCCACTGGCCCTTTTCCACACCCAGTCGCCTGGCTGTGGCCTTTGGGCTCTGGCAGTGCTGCTGTACTGACTGCCCTCTCATCTGGGCAGTCCACACCAGCAGTGGCTACAGTAATACAAAGAGCCTACTCAGTGCAATGGCTTGATGCTGCACACGGCGGCCAGAACCCAGCGGAGCATGGGGTACACATTAGCCATGGGGTGGCCATGTCCCTGCTCTCTGCTGGCCTCTGTGGCCACAGGGGCTGATGACAGAGAGCCCCCTAGTTTCCCCTCAGAGACACAGTGACTTAATTCATGTTGCTCTGTGGAATCCCATGTTAAGAAACAAAAGTGGTGACCCAACCCGCTCCTCCCTGCTGTCCTATGCCTTGTCCAGGGGAGGGAAGAGTTTCTTGAAATTACGGCTTTCTATTTGCTGCCTGGTGCTTTTCATTTGTTTTGTATGTTTTTTTTTCTTTTTAAAACCAAAATTGCATTAGTTTGGCTGTCTTTGTCAAGTATATATTTATTGTGTTCTACAAACATGAGTATATATGTTGTATGTATAAAAACAAAAGGTCAAGGCATGTATACTGGATATTTTAAAGAGTTATTTATCAAGGGGAAAAAGATGTGTGTTATAAAGTAAACAGAGTCTATATTTTATATATAATGTGGATAGCAAAAAATAGCTTATAAATTATAGAAGGTTTTGGTTTTCCTTTTTATTATTAAAAAAAAAAAAAAGGATACTGCAACTGTTGTGTTTTAAAGGCCGAGCTGCTGTGGGAAGTGGCCTTCCTGTGTGTCCGAGGCAGCCCGGGCTCCAGGCAGAGGCCCTGTCACCCCCTGAGGCCTGGGATCCCCTTACACAGGCACCAAGGATGCCTCCAGTTGGTTTCTACGATTTGCACTGGTGGGATTAAAAGATGCAAGTGGCAAATAAAGATTGAAAAAAAAATACAAGTCCAGCGGTTTCTCATCCCCTGCACTCAAGGAGTCCTAAGGTAGGCACTGGCCAAGTTTGAAGGCTGAGTAGTATATAAAGGGTGCCCCGGAGGGGGGTGCAGGCCCCAGGGCGGTGTCGCAGCTCAGCACCCGGGCAGCCCAAGCGGGATGCGGTCAACTGACCCTCCGCCGGGGTTGAGAATCATCAACCCGAGGGCTGGGGCCATCGGGTTCAAACCATCTTTCAGAAAAGTGAAAACGGAGGGTGATGATCTATGACAACCTCGTGTGTGTGTGTGCATGCGTGTATGCACAAACTTAATCCAAACAGGAAGGAGGATAGGATAGCATAGCTTTTGGATCGGGGGAGCAAAACCTTAAAACCTCCCCTGCTTCAGTATTATAACACCTCACACCGGGCTCAGACACGTTCACTTCAGTATTTACAAAGCCACCTTCACCGACCTCCTTGTCAGCAGTCTAAGGGCGGCTGCTGCGCTCCGTGCTCAGCCGAATTTAAACCTTCGTGGCACAGGATCCCTCACAGATGGGCGACCCCTTTTCTGCCCCAGCTGGGCCTTACGGAATGTTACAGTGTGTTGTGTTCGGGCCCACACTTTCTTTTTATGTAAACAGTTAAAATTAGAATAACACCACGAAACCCGTCAAGTCCCCAGGTCAGTGGCCTCACGGTGCCGCCCATACACCAAGCCGACAACCCTGCCACACCCCTCCGCGTCTACACAGACCGTTCCCGCGCGCCACGCCGGCCTCAAACCTTACAGTATTGTGGAGAACTCAGAACTGTTCTAAATCAGGCTGTGAAAGAGAAACCTTTGTCAATGCTGAGTGCACCATCGGCCCAATGAGAAGTACCACCGAGCCGGCTCGGTCCGGTTTCCTCCGGCCAGGTACCCTGCGACACACCACTCAGGGGAGACTCACTTTCCTCAGCATTTATAGAAACTGTCAGTGCAGGAGCTCGTCATTCCTGTAGTCACTGGATTTTCTTTGCGATACAGATTATAGGCCCTTGTCTTGCTTCATAAACTAGGCCCCCCAACTTGACATCCAAACACGAGACCCCAAACTTACTGAGTGACAACACTTTTGTGCAAAAAGTTTTGGATTTGGGAACGTTGCACTTTGGATTTCCAGGGTAGTTGCTGCTCACCCGGTATGCAGATATTCCAAAGTCCTCCACTCCCGAAATCTGACACGTTCAGTTCCAAGTGTTTGGGATAAGGGATGTTCTCACCCTGTGCCGCTTCCTTTTAGATCCCAGGACACGAGCACCTGTTTCACCTCCTCTGTGCCGGAAATGAACAGTCACAGTTTTACCTAGAGGATCTTTCAGGTTGTGGCC